>PNEQ01071244.1:0-45354 GCA_003012365.1 Medauroidea extradentata
GGCGAAGAGGAGGTGCGCGACGGGAGTCGAACAGAAGACCTCAAGAGTGAAGACAGCGGTGCACTCGGGGTGCTGCGCAGCACATGGTGAGCCATCACCACTTCGGACTGATAAGGTTGTACATTGTAATTATTAGAAATACTGTTGATTGGATATATGACTGAATTTTATTGTGATTTATAGTGTTTAGTTAATTGATAGTAGACTTTTCTTGTGCTTTAATTGTCAAAGTTAATTAACGTGTCTGTGACACAGGAGTAATTGTGTGCATAACTAATTGTGTTGTGAGAGTTCTAGTTGGTTACTGTTTTGTGTATTTCGTAGCTTTGTGAGCTATTAAATCCAGTACTTAATTTAACTCTTTTATTTGTAATTATAAGACCTCTATCCCAAAGAACTCATGGGAATTGCCCACATATAAAGTTTATGTCTGAAACTTGTAACAATACTAAATATGCGTAGTTCATAGAATGAGTGGTAGAGGAGGTGTAATTGGAAAGGGCAGCTATCATGTACGACAACTGCTCATACCTCGTGATTACAGTGGTGGCTCAACGTTTGCAAACTATTGTTCTGTTAGTTATTACTAGAAGCATGAAAATGTCACATTATTATGTGACGCTCATGTGGAAGCCAAGTAAGGTCATTCCGGATAAAGTGAGCAATAAAAAATTAACCTTAGAAAAATGTCACTAGCCGTTATTTAATATAATTCAACATACCCTATATTATAGTCGCCTTACTACTTTTTATGTTTGGCAACGAAATTACACAACATAGTTTAGTGTATTTTTCTATTTAAATACATCCGTACTGAAACAAAATCAACCGAAATTGACATAGATCTACTTGTATTTCATATAATTTATAAACTTATTTTAACAAACTGTAGTACTTACCTACCAACTTCACAACTAATCTTGCACGCGCAAGCATCAATTGAAGTGTTCAGAGAGCTCAGACATTTCCCGGTGTTTGCCGTTACACGCGGAAAGATGCGAATTGCCTGGAAATAGAACTGTAGCAGGGCTTTTTTGAGTGCTCACTGTGTTCCCAACCACCTACACCTGTCTGTTAATATGACTTCTGCAGTTGGCCAGTTGTTTGTGTGGTACGTCTGCAGGACTTTTTCAACCAACGCTTATGTCACCTGCAAAATAACCACTACCTCAGATTAAATATGAATACATACATGACATGACGTGGCGGCTCAGTTGATACGGTTGAACTTCGCCGCTTATTGGCTGTCCGAGGCTGTTGATACTAACACCGAGTATGCTTGGCTCCTGCATGTTACTGCAGGTTTCCTATTGGCCTGGCTGCCGACTAGCAGAGCAGCTGCCTCTGGCTGATTGGCGGTAGGCGTCTCCGCCATGTTGCTGGCAGGGGAAGCCGTTTTGCTGGGTTTTGTGACTGAGTTTGCCGTCCTACCGGCTATTTCACTTCTGTATTTCTAAATAGTCTGTGCCACTGTCCTGTATGCGGGCATTCGAAGGCCCTGAGCCAATGACTTCACGGAATATGGAAGGTAAGTGCAGGCCAGCGAATTATAGTCTGTCGTCCAAAATAATAATGCGAAGTATGCTCGTTGCTTATCATCCCAAGAATCATACTTAGAGCCAAGATTTTGTCGCGAAAAAGAGTTTTGTATAATTTTGTTTCACTTCGCATACGTGTACATGGACAGTTCTGCTTCATGGTTAGGCCTAGTGCAATGCATCTATGTGCAGACATGTGTGCTATTTGTCTGCACAAAAAAAAAAAAGCTATTGTGATACCATGCGTGTGTGATTTGCCACTAAAACCTCAAGTCAAATGAGATCCAATCACTGACCATGAAACAGAGCTGCAGATCTGCACACAAGACGTAGAAACAATAATGGTGCAAAAAACTTTTCGTCACAAAATTCGTGGCTCTAATCACAACGCATTGTGAACAAGCCCATTGTGAAATTAACTGGATGTGACCACTCTGGTTGAATTTTTTAACACCTCACAACAGTGGATAAAGTTTTAAGAACCTCCGGTCTTGAAGTAGTAGTTGTGACGAGAACAGACAGCAGTTGCCTTCAAACAACGGGAATGAAGCTCCCTATTGATGTCAGATGACAAGGGGCGAGGAAATGAGTACATAATGAGGAAGCCCAGATATCTTCTGTTGGAGAAGAGACTGACATCTGGTGACATTGGGCCCTAGTTGGCTAGAGTGGTAGGGCCATATGAAGTTGTAAGAGCAAACAGAGATGGGAAAAGCAAATACAGTATGGATATTCTCGACCTGTTGGAACGAACTCTCAACTGTCTGGTCCAGGGGTTTCTACATACGATTCGAGACTGCTTCGCTCGTAACCTGGTCAATTATGCATTGCATGGTCCGTTTGTCTAAAATAAAATAAAACATATTTAAGCTCGATTTAATTCATAATTTTTAATATTTATTTTTATTGGTTTTGACAGGTTTACAACTTTACCTGTTAAAATAAAATACTAGACCTAGGACAATAGTAATTCAAAATTATTTTTTACACCAATACCTAACACAGATTCATTTTATCATAAAAATAGGGGCCGCGATGGCCGATTAGTCAGACCTCTCACCTCCCATGAAGGCGATCCGGGTTATTGCACGCGGGAATCGTGCCGGACGATGTCGCTGGTCGGCGGGTTTTCTCGGAGATCTCCAGTTTCCCCCGCCCCTTCATCACAGCGCTGTTCCATGCATCATGTCACACCTCGCCAGCGCTAAAGACCTCGATGTTAAGACCTCGCTATTTAGTTTTGCAGTGGTTTCAAAAATATTTTTTTTAACGCCAGTTAAGACCTATATAAAAAATTCATTCTTACAGTTTTAACACTTATATTATTGTATGTATCTTGCGTTTTGAATCGCGATACAACAATCGAATTTAAGATTTTTGCCCCTGAAATATCATATATTTTGTTGTCAAAATAAGCCAAAATTAAGCAAAATAATTTTTTGCTAGCAAACGGTACATTATTGTATAAAAACGCTCTGGCGAAGTTGTGTATCGTATGACTGTACACAGTCTCAAATTTTTTCAACGCATTTGGTTAAAAAATATTCGAGTTATTTGCAATTGTTTAAAATCAACTTAAGCCATGGCATTAAGCGCTGACCAAAATCTCTTCACTCACTCATAGAAAATAATTTCACTTAGGAATGCGAAGTAAAAAATAATTAAAACAAATTCGCACTAAAGAAACAGTGACAGTATTGATTCAAGACAATCTTGAGATGTAACATTTATAATGCTACTGTTACGGCCGTTGCTATTACTAGCGTAAGTTTATTTAATTTTAAATAAAACATTTTTCTACAAATCTAGGCCTACATATTGTGCAACGTTTCACTTTTCACTGTAAGTTTAATTAATTAATCACTTCTGGCTAAGGATGGGATGTCCCTAGGTGTCGCGGTGCCCAATGTTACGTCATTCATTCATTTATAATTTCCATTAACTTCAAATGAAACATATATCATTAGAGTCAGAGATCATAACACACACACACACACACAAAATTACCTTGTACAGCGAAAAGAACATTTCTACAATGCTAGAAATATATTAATTTCCTTGGTAGTATATGCCTATATTTAGGCCAGGGATTTGCAGCTGGTTTGCTGTGTTTGGTAGCGATAGGATGTGCTACGATTCAGGGCAATTAGATGGTAGCTTAGCTGCGCACGCAGCCCGTCGTATTAAATTGTGAATGTCTAAGTTGAGCGGCGCCTTTTTGTTCACTGAATCCACCCCTTGATTTAAATATCTTGATTTTGTGTTGAAGTTTTGCAATTAGAGTCATCCCTTGCATAACTTACACTTTGTAACATCTTCTGGTAAGGCCTGTTCGTGGCACAGAAGGCGTTACAACAGCAATACAAGTAAGAAAGTTAGAATCACTTGACTGACGGGGAAAAAAAACTTTACTGAAACCTCTCGTATGAAAATGACAATCGTCTCATTAAAATTATTGGAATTATATACTCAATACCTCGTCGGGACCAGAGAAGCCACAAAGGTAGATGACACTGCCTGTTCATAATAAATGATATATAAAAAAAAACATGAACCACGTTATTTACTTTTACAGTAAATTAAAAAATGTAAAAAAAAAAAATGCATACCGGATAGGGTCCTTTCCTTATACATGAGGTTTCAATGGTCCATAGTGTTTATTAACATTACGGTAATTTATATACATAAAAGTTGTGATAACACGAACATGCTAACGGTCGAAGGTTCTATACCATTGTTGCTACAGCGAAATTAAACGCATCCATGCTGGGCTAAACACCAAGTGCAGATTATCGAGGCCCTGCTGCACGGATGACCTTCAAGTGATTAGAAAGTAATGGGCGAGGGTCGAAAGTGAACAATCAGACAGGCAGGCGTTGACCAAGGCGACCGGCAGGACTGGTTTGTAGGCAAGTAGCGACCCTGGCACACGATGGCAGATGCCTAGCGAAGTGGCTGACATCTAGTGGTGAACTTCTGAACCTTCGGCATGGTGGTACCAATTACAGACGCTCTGTTGTATACGTGCGTAGCGAAGCAGTTAAGGGTGTTCAAGTTGCCTTAAAATCATAATTTTATATCTTTATGAAATAGTGTTAGTTTTGTAGACAATACTTGAGAGTACAGTTTCCTATTGCGAAAATTTTTTAGCTTTCATAGTTTTCTCATAACGTTGCGCCAAAGTCAAATTTTGCTTGTTCTGTTGCCATGCAAATAGTGAAAACCAACTGACCTACTTAAATAAAAAAATTCACAGTGATATTACATCCCATGAACAATGCAATAAAGTATTTAAAATACTATAACGTAATATTTAGGAATTTTTAAAAAAATCGCAAAACTACAGGTAAATAGTTGAAAACTTAGCAATTTTTTTAAATACAAAAATTGCTCACGGGATTGTTTAAAAATGTTTTAATATGTAGCCTGTGGCGTGTTATTTCACTGTGAATTATTTCACTTACGTAAGACAATTGGTTTTCACTATATGCGTGGCAGTAGGCCTATAACAGTATAACATGCCAATTTTGACTTTGAAGCACCGTTATGAGATAACTGTGCGAGTTAAAATTGTTTCGTAAGAGGAAACTGTACTCACAAGTATTGTCTACAAAACAAACACTATTTAATATAAATATAAAATTATGATTTTATTGCACTTGAACACGACAAATTACTTGTATTTTCAGTTTTTGAGCCATAACATTTATTCAAAATGTATTATCAACATTTCTCTTCGATAAAGCATAGGATGTATTCTTGATAAACTGCTTCACATAAATAATTATAATAGAATCTTCCATTAATTTGTCATGCAGAATCATTGCTAGGGAATTATAGGTTAACTTTCAAGAATCCCTGCGCGAGAGGTTTACGGATGTTAAAATTATTTTCAAATGAAAACGCAAGTATTTGTGAAAATTTTTTTATTGTAGAGGCCTAGATATTATCGCATTACATATTATAAAAATGGCAGTTTTACAGTTTTGTACAGTTTATGGTTTCAATGTATTTTTTAAAATGTTTTTAACGGTTTATTCGAAAGTAAAGTATACTACCGCAGTACCGCGTAGTGCTGTATAAATAAACGTCCGTTGATAAAATATCTACCTGGCAAAAATAATCTCATCGAAGCCCTTAATGTCAATAAATAAATAACTGACTAGGTGGCAGAAGTGCTGTTCCCTGATTGTAAAAATAAGCGTTTTACAAAAAAATTACATTTTATATGTATATAAAGGGCACTGTCGAGAGGCAACAATGTACAAATATAGTTACGTGTATTGTCATTAATAAACGTTATTATCTAAACTAATTCTGTATAAACTCTTTGTATTTTTTTTTTTTTTCCAATTTCTGTGTTAATTGTCGTTAAACATGTGGTTTTCACTCTCGCTGGTAACAAAAATTAAGAACTAACAATGTCCGTTTACTGAATTTTAAATTGTTTAAATGATGGTGTCGTAGACGTGGGTAAATGCAGGTACAACAATGTGGTATCTCTCTTGTCAGTGAACAGCCGATGAGTAGCTGCTGTTTGCTTGAGAACACATATATTGTTGGAAGCTAACCTACACGTCAGGGTACCCGCGAATTTTACCGGTCTATATGAAAGACACAAAAGGTCGACGTCAAGCAGTAAGTTAGTTTTGTTATTTCGTGTGCACAACTATGGATACCCATTTTTTCGCGTAAAGATAAAAAGATCTGTAGGCGTGATAAGTAGAGACATGCAAAATTCGCGTTATCGTGTGGTAGCGGACTAAACTTCACTTTCATATACATAATAGAGCATAATCTGCGATTCAATTGGTCACGAACCTTTACGTGTGTTACGTCTCCGTGTAAGCATTCTCCGCGGCAAGTCACGACAATATCGGCCAGCGGGAGACGTCGAAAGAGTCTATAGTCACTTGGAGTCTAGTCAGCTGTCAGAAACTAACACTAATTTTGCATGTCTCTAGTGAAAAGTTCATACAACACTGAACGAATGTGATTTGAGGGCAAGCGCCTGAACGAGTAACAGTTCCGATCGTCCAAAAAGAAGAATGGATCCGAGCTACAGTGTTTTTAAAAACAACTTGTCCTAGATTTTGTTTAGTATAAAAGGGTTTTCGTATACAAAGTGTAAGTAGACTCTGGAAAATCGCGGGAAAAGTTGAATGTTTGCTGTGTATTAAGCTGAAGATTTAGTGTCGATATTGGCTATCATTTATTTGAAGCATTGTTTCTCTATTCAACATGCGCGGTTATAACTGTACATCTAGCTAGCATTAACACAGAACGTGCGTGATTTGTCCCAAAAACTGTTCACACATATCACAAATTGCATCATTCGTTAAGGGTGTTCCAGTGTGGAAAAATAATATTTTATATTTGTATAAAATAGTGTTAGATTCGTAGACACTATTTGAGAGTACATTTTCCTCTTACGAAAAAAAAATTAGCTCAGCCAGTTTTTCCATAATGTCAGTTCCAAGTCAAAATTTGCATATTTTTACTTCATGCAAAACTGGAAAACCAATAAATAGAATGAAATGGAAAGAAATCACATCAAAACTACATACCACAGTGTACAGCTTGAAACCATAGAAACCCTTTACATAAACATTTTGTATTAAAAAAAAAGTTTTAAAAATAATAAAAAAATTAGCAAATTTTAGAAACATTTTTAAGTACAAAATTTTTTTTTTGTAAAGGGTTTCTATATGCTTCAAGCCGTAGACCGTGGCATTTAGTTTTGATGTGATTTTTTCCATTTCATTATGTTTACTGGTTTTCAAGTTTTGCGTGAAGTAAAAATAAGCAAATTTTGACTTTGAACCGACATTATGGAAAAACTGGCTGAGCTAATTTTTTTTCGTAAGAGGAAATTGTACTCTCAAGTAATGTCTACAAAACTAACCCTATTTTATACAAATATAAAATTACGATTTTTCCACACTGGAACACCCTTAATATTCCTATACGGCTCGCGCTTGAGCATTGTTGCAGCGTGACATAACGTGTGCTCGACATTTTTATTTACGAAAAGAAATGACATTTAAAACTATGCTTCTATATTTTTGTCTTACAGATGTCGTGCTAAGAAGCATAGTTTCGGGACGTCACAGTATGGCTAAAAAACGGCTTTTCAGACTGCTGTCACTTAAAGTATACCACCCGCGATCGTAAAACAAAAATAGAGAAGCACGCGTTGGACTTTGCTACGCACTTTCCATAAATAAAAAGTAGGGTCGCCGCTTAAATTCCCATAGGAAAAAGCCAACGACCAAAACACGGCGCGCTATTAGTCTAGACATTATCGTCTGCCTGTTTGCGTACATAAAACGTGGTATCTTGGCCCTGCTGTATAGGGCTCTTAAGGCGGCCGCCTACCCGCGCGTGAGAGGCTCAAAAGCGACGGAGCAGTAAGGTCGACCTTGAAGCGCGCATCAAATGCCGCGTCGCGTCAACGAGCCAAGCGCTGAACAAGCGTGCAAGGTTCCCGCCGAACGGTTTTTACAATGGGACATTAAGAGGTGACCATATAATTTTATTGGTGGAAAGGCTGCAACTAAGTTCAGTGCAGGTCGCAACCTGAGTTTCACATACATCCGGTTAGTACATTTGGAAGTACGGAAGTCTGAAAAGGCCGTTTCTAGGCATGTTGAAGGGCTTAGAAACAGTGTTTTTATTGAGAGTGGCGTCTTAACAATGAGGTTCCGACCTTGTCTGAAGTTTGTTTTCTTTTCGTACGTTGGCACAATGGGCATACATGGAATATTTTCGTAGAAAAAACCTGTTTACGAACACGCTGCAACGCATGTGAAGCGTGGGGTAGGCGGCCGCCTTAATAGGATAAAGATAACACAGTTAATCGGAGATTACTAAAAAAAATTATATATATAGTTTGTATAGTATTTATAATATGTTGACTTTAAATATTTTCGCGGTTTTATTTTGTCTCTGAGGGTGGCATTATTAAACAATTTGGTTTGCGGCCCGCAAACGAACCCACGAACTCCACGCACGCAAGTGGTTCTTGAGAGGGGTATGGCCCGCAAACAACACTCAGATAATTTTGCAGATTCTTCAACGAATGCTAGGTTGAGAGACCCCATATCTTCTACTAGAACAAAACAAAATGGAGGATATATGAGACGTATTTATTTAGCAGTGTCCTGAAGACGTAATTAACTACTACAAACAAATTTAATAATACACCAGTGTAATTTCTGACTTTATGGAGATAAAATTGTAAAACGTTTGTGTGACAGCTGAAAAATTAAAAGTGTAGGGCCTTACTGTTTTAAACGGCTGGAATTATATTTTAGAAGTAACATATAAATTTAATTACAATTTTCCTTTTGCAACCCTTTTTTTGTACGGACTGTGTTTGGTTTTAACGAAAAACATTAACGCATTATTCTATATTTTAATCGTTGCTCTAACAAGAATTATTATATTTTACGTCTTGTCTAATTTGCGCAACTGAAGACCTACGCTTGTTGATTAAATCGTTCGCCAATTACATAAAGTACAACCTCAAAATGCTGCTCGTGCACTATCATAATTTATGTTTGCGAAGAGGATAGGTTAGGTCCTCGCAACTCTCCAGAAGTAAGACAGAGCGTGTCGAGCCTGTATATACTTAACAGTTCCCAGACTAGACTATTGATGCAGTCATCTATGGGCGCTTACAGCAAAGCTTTGATTATCTAGTGAATTCCAAACAGTCCAGATTCCCTTGATGGTTTTTTGTTAAAAGTAGCAACGCACAATCCATCATGACTGCCAACTTCGGCTGACGTAGCATCCATCATGATAGTGACTGGGGGCGAGTCCTTCAAACATCACATGAATTCCCGAACTGGGCCGAATAGTAAATGTTTAAGAAGGGAAACTGCGTTCATCAATCTCTTTCTGGCAAACAGTCCGGCGCTGGCGACGTTTCAGTTAATCGGTTTGATCGCGCAGTTTATTCCAGTGATTGTCATTGGGTGGAGTTACTTGATGTGTTTAAAAAAAATTCCTTGTGCTCACGTTTTAGCAAGTTCTCAACATTTTTGTGGTATAAATTAACAGCAAAAATGGTTTTTTCCTCGATTTACCTTTGTTATTAAAAATTGAACATTGTTCTTAGAGCGTGAAAATCATATCTGGTTTGCTATTGATTATTCATTTATGAAAGGAATGGAAATATTAAAATGCACAAACCAAATGTGGCATTAATCAGTGCATCCCTGGTGTTTTTATTAAAAAATAACATTGTTCCAAATCAGTGAAGCCAAAATGAAACGAAATTCGCATATTTTAACACCGCCAGCAAGAAGGGAGTTCTTGTACCCGCTCCGTTTCCATCGCTCATCAACTCAGCCGCTAGACTGGTGGATTGGATCGCTCGGAATTCAAATCGGAGGCGCGTCGTTTTGCCTAAATAAGTTTTACCTACTCCGTTTTGCCTAAAATCATTTGTCCTGAAGTCGTTTCGCCAAAAGTAGTTTAACCTAAAATCGTTTTGTTTAAAATAATTTCGCCTAATTTCGTTTTGCCTAAAACCATGTCGCCTAAAATTAATTTACCGTAAAGTCATATGACCTAAGATCTGTTTGATTAAAATTTCGTCCTTTGCTTAACTTCCGACAAGGTCGTTTTGCTTACACTCATTTCCCCTAAAATCGTTTTGCGTGAAAAGGTTTACTTAAAATTATAGCTGGTCCCTAAACATGAACTCAAAATCATTTTTCGTAAAGTTGTTTTGCCTAAATTCGTACTCCTAAAGTAATTCCGGTTAAAATGGTTTACCCTGAATTAGTTTTGCCTGAAAGTTAAAGTAGATTCTTTATCGAAGAGTAAAGTACAAGTCAATTTTTTTTTGTCTTTGACAGGCTAGAACCCGATAGTTGACGATTTTTCCCCACTGCGTGTTCACACCGCTACTGCCGTGGCGCCCTAACCTCATCTGGCAAGCAACGGGAGAGCAAACGTAAAAGCCTTCTCTTTTGTGCGATTCCTCGGCAAGGGAGGAGGAGGGGAACCCTGCCAGGCTAGCGAGGGCACTCCAGTAGCAGGCGCAGCTTGGAATAACGCGCATTAGCGAGCCCTGCTTGAAGTTTTGGGAGCTGTTCACGAAGAATGATTCTTCAGAGCCCCTACCACCACTTGCCAGGCGGTATAAAAGATGGATCTACAAGGAAGGGTGTGAGGGATGGAGAGAAATGTGAGCAGAACGCCGCTAATTATCTGCTAACAACTCGGTAAGGAACGCACGTCAAGAGAACGCCATTACTTACATAACAAAGATGGTCTTTATTCATTTTAATAAAAATCCGTAGGATGGAGTTGTAATTCCTAGGTAGGCGAGTTATAACTAGAGAAGAACATGATGAACACATACACACCCTAAAAAGAAATTGAGTCAACGTATTTTGGTCAGCTGCTACCTGCACGTTAAAGAAACGCCCAAGGGACGATACTTAAGATCACATCTATTGCTTTTATAATGATTATTTTTTAAATCCTAAACAAGAGCAGATATCGAAAAACTGCTGCACTGTGTTGTTCCGGCCATGATCTTTCATTTATTTCAATTCATTGAAAATAACATGAATATTTGATAACCAAATGCCTTTAAAAATTTTGAGTCCCTTTACAGTCATACGATACACAATTTTTCCAGGGCGATTAATAATGCACCGTTTGCTAGCAAATTATTATTTTGTTTCATTTCAGCTTATTTTGACAGCAAATTATGTGATATTTCAGGGGAAAAAATCTAAAATACGTTTGGTGTATTGCAACAGAAAAATTCAGATACAAGCGATGATATAGGCCTATAAGTGTTAAAACTGTAAGAGTGAATTTTTGATATATGTATTAATTTGAGTTCAAAAAAATATTTTCGAAACTACTGCAAAACTAAAGATCGAGGCCTTGAAAACAAGTGTATATTACTACATTAACAAATTCCCTCAAGACAAAATACACAGTGGTTTCAACTATTTAAGCAGTTAAGGAAATCCTCATTTATTATATATAATTTCTTGTATAGAAAAAATTTTTACAACCTAGCAATTACCATATTTAACAAAACTGTGCAGCAGTTTTCAATATTTGCTCTCATTTAGGAATAAGAAAATAATTATCGAGAAAGCAATAGAAATGATGGATAATGGCTTGATGTGCGCTGCCTATTTGCGCATTATAGGTTCGGAAACGACGGAACTATAAGGGCGACCATGAAGCGTGTATCAAATGACACATCGCCTCAACGAACCAAGCGCTGAACTAACGTGCTTGATTACCACCGATCCATTTTTACTAAGGCACTTTTAGCTGTGACGATATAATTTTACTGGTGTAAAAACTCTTGCAAAGTTCAGTGCACGTCTATATCTTAGTTTCGCGTAGACCTACATCTGATTGGTACATTTTGAAGTACGGCAAGCCTGGAATGGTTTATTTTATTAATAAGCTACACTGAGAAAAAACATTTTATTGGTGCAAACATAATTTGTTTGAATCAACCAAATCATGTGTTTGTATAGAGGCAAAGAAATGTTTGTTTGCTCGTACCAAATTATTTTGTTCCCTCTATTTGTTTGAGGCAAATGGCTGTATTTTGTTAGCAGTACCAAAGATTTAGCTGGTCAAAATATTTCGTTGGACATATCAAATGCACATGCAATATTTTAAAAACTAAAAAAAAATATAGGCTATATATTTTTTTTTATAAACTTAAAACAAATTTCGGAAATTTTAAGACCTTGAAAAATGTATGCATGAGTCGAGATTTGATCCAATAACCCTTAACTTGCCTCTTTATATTCAGGACCTAACCATCTGAGCTGCAAGTGGTTCAGTGCAAATGGGATTGTTGTTTCTATAGGAATAGTTAATATTATATTACGATTGTACTGCTTTATTTTCAAACATGCTTGTCTTCCGTCTGCGAAAAGTAAGCGACGTCAAATAATATTATTAAAATGATCGCCGTCCACCGCAGCATAAAGAACAAGACGTGCAGCTGCGGTGTTTTTTCAATTTCAAAGCATTTTCTTTTGAGATGAATCGAGTTAGCCACTTTGAAATAGTTATAGTTAAAATTAAGAATCTTTAATTATGCTTATTAACAGTTTGGACGTCCTACTTGTCGCACGAGCTTATATTTTGAAAGTTGAGGTATACAGTGTTCGCCATTTTATCGCTCACGCACGCCAGTCTGCCACTTTCCGCAAGTCAACCAAATGGATACAGTTTCGCCAGCAAAATAATTTAGTCCATCGAAAAAAAAATTGTTGGTTCAAAGCACATCACTTGTAACTAACAATATAATTTTGTTGACAAGTTGTAACGAGTTGTTTGTTTACACAACATATTTATTCGACGTCCAATAATAACCAAATATATATTTGGCACAAAGTGCGTTTAAATGAATAATTTGGTCGAAAGAAATAATTGACTTGGTTTGGAGGACTCGATGCTTCGCCTTGCCGACAAAATATTGTTTAGCTGAAGCGATTATCACCCAAACAAATATACTTAGTTTAACGAAACAATTATTTCTCTCAGTGTACGTTGGGGGGCTTAAACTTTTTTTTTATTGAAAATAGTTTTCTTGGGATTTCTGTAGTATTGAATTATTTAAGTTTTCGTTTTTTTTAATTCTGTGAAAAAAAAAAGGGGGGGGGGGAGTGTAAAATTTGCGGTGATAGCGTGAATTCTACTACCTTACGCTGCAGCACAAGCATCGTTGTTCAACTATTAACGCATACTTAGACCTCAACAATTCGAGCTAATAAAGAATATAAAAAATGTAAATTTTTTTTGTCTCATTGCGTCCTAAATATATGTTAAAAACTCGAATACTGTAGCACAAGGTAAATCGAATTCACGAAATAAACGCATATTTCAAATTTTCCTACTCAGAAATAACGGAATATAAAGTAATCTAATGTGGTGACTGATACCAAAACGCAATGATATTCCGTCCTTGTATACGAAGGCGTTTTTTTTTGTATATTTTCACAATGGGCACATGTGGCATGGTTTCGCAAAAAAAAAAAAACGTATTTACATACACACTGCATCACATTTGAAGCTGTGGTGAGACCCTTAATGTTGAACCAGTAGAGAAAAGTCGTTGAATTTTTTATAAATGGAGAATATTTTTTTGGGCTGTTGTGCGGAAGCGCTCTGGTGTCGACGTTCAGTAACTAAACGATCACGACTCGCCTCTCGGCAGTGTTTGTTGTTTCCAGCCGGGTTGGCCCGCTGGTTCGCGCGACATCAAAGAGTCTGATGCTGAAAGCGCTGCTTCTCACAAAAAAAAAAGTCCCTCCTCTGTACTTTGTTCATCCGCCGCGCCGCCAGGACTCCGGGCGCAGGGATATTAAGGCGATATTAGGCGTGTGGCATTATTGAGCCAAGGACTGACATACGAACGATGGGCGGGTTTGCACCGTATCGCTTCTATATTTAAGGACGCCGCCTACCCGCGCGTGAGAGGCTCAAAAGCGACGGAGCAGTAAGGTCGACCTTGAAGCGCGCATCAAATGCTGCGTCGCCTCAACGAGCCAAGCGCTGAACTGGCGTGCAAGGTTCCCGCCGAACGGTTTTTTCTATGGGACACTAAGCGGTGACCATATAATTTTATTGGTGGAAAGTCTGCAACAAAGCTCAGCGCAGGTCGCAATCTGAGTTTCATATACATACTGTTACAAGTTTGAGAGCACACAAACTTTATATATGTAGATGTCTTCACCAGTCTCTCTCCACAGGCGTAGCACCTTCCTCTAGCACTTCCAATAGCGAACTCCTCCCAAATCTCACGATTCGGCCTTCTTATACTCAGTGAAACAGTCGGGGATTTACCGCATTACAGGGGTCTAGAAATAGATATTTCATCATGTTTCGGATATGCTTTTAGTCACGTAGGCCACCCTCGAAGGGTTAAGACGCAGTTGGGAAAGGTATCTATGACGTAGGTTCGGCGGGATTCCCACTATGAGCCACCCGGGCTTTGAATCATCGGCCAGCCCTCAAGGTGTTACGAAACAGCCGCCGTCCACTGGCCTCCAGGTACATGGCACGCAACAATACGGTTAGTACATTTTGAAGTACGGAAGTCTGAAAAGGCCGTTTTTAGCCATGTTGGAGGGCTTAGAAACAGTGCTTTTAATGAGCGTTGCGTCTTAACACTGTGGTTCCGACGTTGTCTGAAGTTTGTTTTCTTTTCGTACGTTGGCACAACGGGCACACGTGGAATGTTTTCGTAGAAAAAAACCTGTTTACGAACACACTGCGACGCATTTGAAGTGTGGGGTATATGGCCGCCTTAAGGACAAGAAATAGCGATAAAACTGAAATAACACCGAAGTGCGTTGTTAATACACCGCGAAACACACAAAAATTAATTTTAAATCGCGAAATAAAACTTTAACACACAAAACTCTCTACAGAATTTGTTTGTAAAACTTTAATTATTTCCCCTTCCCCTTCCCGTCGTAAAAAAACTGTTTTTTTTTATGTAGGACCTATACATGCATGCCTCTCTGAACGTTCCAAAATTTGAACTGAGATAATTTGAAACTCAGATTGGGCCTGCAGTGAGTATTTGCATCTTACGTTCATCTAGTCCCGTGAAATTGTTGACTCTCAGAATCTGTCAGAGAATTGATCTTGTTCGTGGAATAGGCCTATACTAAGCCTACTCAAGTTCTTGTTTTAGTTGTAATTTAACATTAGTTATGTACTAGCCTTAGCCCTCAACTTCTTTCGAGTGGTTTTCAATTTAATGTCATTATTTAGTACTCATTTTTTGACATTTTTAATTACAGCCTCTGTTTAAGTCGTGCATACGTACAGTCAAAGTATTCCGTTAAATATTGTCAAAATCTTAAAAATATATTTTTTTTTTTTTCAAAAAACTAAATATAAAAACAAATGAGAACATGTTTCCACCAATTTTTGAGGCGCCGCTGTTCTGCTCCGTGCGTACCGTTTAGCTTCCCCTCCTCATTTTTTCTCAGAAACTTCTGCGGGCGCACACACGACTTAAAAAGGTGAAATGTTAACTGCTTTAGAAATGAAACTGCTTTACATGATACGCTTAAAATATTTCTTCAGTATCGTACACCAAAACAAGTGAGGTACAAATCGTTCCCCTAAATTTAAAAGAAAAATTACGCATATTTGTGCTGTGAATGTAACATAATAGTTCCAAGACACTTTAGTTCTAATTGCACCAATATTTATTTTACTTCTATCGTTGTGGCCACTAAATTAGTGTATATTGCTTAATTTACCTCCGTTTTTTTTAATGTGTTCTTATATTTCACCTCATGCATTTGTATTTTCACCGTTAACTTGAGTAATTTCGTTGTTATAACCCCGCGATTAATGAAACAGGTAACATGGATGGATGCCAGCTTAGTTAATTTGTGTAACTAACGTAACTTCCCTTAAAAATTGTTTACAAATAGATGAAAGGCATTGAATCTGCTCGTAATCATTATAGACCTATTGCAGTTATGTCTCGTAAAGGAAAGGCATGTTTTAGAAATCTGAATTAGTGTGAGAATACCGTAAACAATGAGTAAATTTTGTTCAACATTGGTGATGGCTTCTGATTTTGGTTACATGTGGAAATTTTTTGTTGTCAGTACGAGACAGTGTATCTCTGCGAATGGTTATTTCCGTCTTCTATCTGTATTCCAACTATGAGAGTTTCTTGGGTGACAACAAAGTCACCATGGTAATTTTCGCTTTTATTTCTGAACTGGAAATTTCATGATAGTGTAATTATCTTGGAAGTATCATAGGAACATGCATCATTAATGCATCTTCGTTTAAACGCCCTTGGTTGTTAGGGTTACCACTGCAGTGGCGTCACTTGCGCCGTTGTGGCAGTGAGCTTCTCTACCGGGGTAGCTCTTAGGCTTGTTGGAGATAAGGATTACTTCAAACCCCTCCTTCCCTACAGATTGCGAACAATTCAGCCGCCGGCGCGGATTAAGGCGGCGACCCTCTGGTATGATTTGCTCACGGTTCTTATTGAAGCGCCGCGGGATTTGGGCGTGTTCGGCGCAAGAAGCGGCTCGCACCAGACCTGCACGTTAGCGAGCGTAAAAACAGGACAGGACCGGGGTTTCCCTTGGAAGTAGGTTCTACGTTACAACACCAGTCTACCTGGCTGGTATTAATTAAAGCAGGTAGAAAAACAGTCGCGTGCTGGAAACCTTACATCCGTTTTTCTTGCTCCTAGCTTGCAAGTGAAAATGTATCGGACTTTGAGGCATACTTTACATTTTGGTTGGATACGTAACGACTTTTTCTGACCGCTGTATATAGAAAAACACCAACCTGAAAACAGGCAAAGATAAGCATATATTTTGTTTTACACCACACTTTCTTCCACTAATATAACTGTAGAGTTGAAGACTCATTAAAAAAAAAAAAAAAAACTACATGTAAAAATCAGAGCGTAAATTTAGAGGTAAGTTCGTAAGGGCGGTATTATTTTTGATACGCGCACCAGTTTTTCCCGTACGGCTTACTTGTAATCCCCCCACCCCATATTTTAAAAATATCCTGGCACGAGGCCCTAACCTACACCTTTCCAATTCAAATCCGATTTCCGCCACCCTTGCCACTGTAGAGGAAGCTTTATATAGGCTCCTGAAGCACATGTTTAGCGTGTGTGCGCGAATGTGGGACACCTGCCGCAGAAGGATGTACTATGAGTCGTCCTTCACGCGTCGGCGGTCGCTGGCAGCTTCTCAGTCGGCGTTGCGTCCCGCAGTGCGTCATAGCCGTCTTGTAGAAGCCCGCAGCTATTTGCGTGTGCGCTGTGCGTCACGACACACGTCTGCTGTGCTTTGCGCCCGCCTCTTCTCACCTATTTTATACGCTCTCTTAAGGGCGCCGCCTACTTGCGCCTGAGAGGCCGAAAGCGACGGAGCAGTAAGGTCGAGCTTGAAGCGCGCATCAAATGCCGCGTCGTCGCCTCAACGAGCCAAGCGCTGAACTAGCGTGCTAGGTTCCCGCCGAACTGTTCTTACTATGGGACACTAAGCGGTGACCAAATAATTTTATTGGTGGAAAGTCTACAACTAAGTTCAGTGCAGGTCGCAGTCTGAGTTTCATATACATCCGGTTAGTACATTTTGAAGTACGGAAGTCTGAAAAGGCCGTTTTTAGCCATGTTGGAGGACTTAGAAACAGTGTTTTTAATGAGCGTGGCGTCTTAACACTGAGGTTCCGACCTTGTCTGAAGTTTGTTTTCTATTCGTACGTTGGCACAATGGGCACGCGTGGAATATTTTCGCAGAAAAAAACTTTTTCGAACACACTGCACGACATTATTTTTCGACAAATAAGGCAGTGTTGAGGCACACAAGAATATTTGTGTAGAATTTTGGAGATCATAGTAGTGTAATATGTTTATATCTTATTTTGGACTTGTAATCATTCTTGAAAGTTAACCTACAGTTATTTTGCAATGATTCTGCATGACAAATTAATGAAAGATTCCTTTTATATTTGAGGGGTTTAGAATGAAAGTGAAGTAAGTCACTAATTTGAATACATTGGCTTCATTTTTCATGTCCCATGTTTAAATATAAATTGAGTTGAGTCAGAGATGCCATGGTTAATAATTTGACATGTTAGAGGGTTAGAAAGTAATTTTAGTTTTTTATGAGTCCCTACGTAAAACACTGTATTCTGCATAACTAAGCAATCTTGACTTACTTCCCTTACACTGTAAACACCCTCATTTATGTCAAGAAGTTTATCAAGAATATACCCTATGTCTTATCGAATAGAAAATTTTGATAATACAACTTGAATAAACGTTGTGGCTTGAAAACTTAAAAATACAATGCCGCTGGTTGGCGGTTTTTCTTGTGGATGTCCCATTTCCCCCGCCCCTTCGTTCCGGTGCTGCTCCATACTCGGCTCATGTTACCCCTCACCAGCGCTAAAGACCTCGATGTTGAGCGCTGACCAAAACATCTCTTTCTCACTTATTTAAAAGAAAATTAGTAGCTCTAATTACTAAGCTTATAACTATAGCCTATTGCAAGCCCTCTGCACTTGTTGACGTGTTTGTCCTGGAGTCTGCCCAGTGGTCCCATGGGGAAACAATTCAGTGTATTTTCCAGTGTTTACATTCTTATCTGTTGCGTTACGGTAATGACTTTGAATAACTATAGCTAACCCTGCTGTTAATCATGGTCGTACCGTGGAAGGTGAGGGGGGTTCAGGCTCTCCGTCCTCCAAAACATTAGGTTTTTTTGCATCTGTAACATTTTGCATTCTAGTTTATTCAAACTAAGTACTACAAAAGTATTAATAATAAGATTTGGGATGACAATTACCACAATATACACGAAAACCATTCCGTGTAAAAAATCATAAATAACATTTAAACGCCGTATATGTTTGAAATGTACACATATGATGATTTGAGGACTTAAATTAGTTTCTATATCAGCAATCAAAAACGCAAAAGGAAGAAACATGTAATTATTAATACTGCCTTCACAATTACAGTCCAAAATCCTCTCCGAAAACAAATTTCTGGGCAAGCCCATGCTGTGAAACACCTAATTCTACATGACTTGGTCCAACGTAAGGGGTTGTTGTAAATGAAATGTGGGTAGTTGGGTCGTTGTGGCTATCGTGTGTATGATTAGCCTGTAGTTGTTTCTTGTGCAGTTTCGTAGTCGACCGTCTGGGTCAGAGACTCGAGATGAGAACACTTGACGTGCGAGGCAAACATCGGACCTGGCAAACACTCTTAGAGAGCTGTGAGTCAGATATGTCTAAACAAAGGCGCTCTAGCCCGCTCTGTAAACAACGCCGCATCTCTGGCAGTTAACAAATACGCTAGAGCCCCCTCCCTCCCTTCTCATCACTCTAACAGCCTGAGATCACGTCGATATGTTTACCTCGCACCACAAGTAACACTAGTCCCTTTGTCACTTGTGTGGCGAGATAGTCGAAGATACTTCTCTACTATTTCTTAGTGACGCGCTTTTTTACGATGGGATTGTTCTTCATTTTAGTTCAAAAAACCTCAGTTACCGCCAAACACCGCCACGCCATTTCTGTCGATGAACATTTAAATATTTGATTTTGCTATGACTACTAAGTTTCTAAATGACAAGTTACACACAACACACTGTGGCCGTCTTCCGTTATTCACTGGCCAGTGTTTTCAGTAATGTCAGCTGTAGTTCCGATACTAAGCACTGATAGTCACTGAAGGTTGGTTGGTGATGACACCCTGTGCGAGACTACGTCCGTTTACTGAGATTATTCATTTTACTGGCGCTTCATAGCATCAGTGTTGTCAGTAACTGGGAAGGATCTAGGCTTTCCTTCGCGCGGGGCAAGAATTGTGATTTGCTTCCTCCCCACACACTTTTTTCCCTCCCGTTTGCATCAGTCCAATAAACCCAACGGAAATAAACGTATCTAGCATACGTTGTATTGCGCTCGTGTAAATAACACTATAATATATAATATACACACATACACTCTGTTATAACATTCCTGCATACATCACTGCGTAGATTCTCGCAATTTTTCCCTTAAGGGCGCGGTTCACCTCAATTTTCAACGTCTTTATTTATTTTTATATTTGTACCAGATATTTATGTCTTATTTTAGACAAGAATTGTGATTAAATCTTCCTCTTCGGAAATTTGTGTGTCTCTCATAGTTTTTGCGTAAAGAGTCGTAAACGTCAAAATTTGCACTTTACGTTTTTATGTACGCCACTAAAACCAACTGACATACCTTAACTGAATAAAAAACCTTTACTGTGGATAACGATGTTGTAGGCTACAAAGTCCTACGTTAAACAAAAATAAAAAAATGTTTGTATTAAAAAAGTCTTGAATTTATTAAACTGTATCTTAAATTTCAGCAAATGTTTTTGTATGTAAGACCTTGTAGCCTACAACATCGTTATTCACTACATATTTTTTCGGTTTGTTATGTCTGTTGGTTTTAGTGGTGTACATAAATCCGTAAAATGCCAAAATTTACGTTTACGAGTCATTGCGCAAAAATGTGACAGCTAGAGTAATTTCGTTAGAGCAAAATTTAGTCATAATTTATGTCTAAAATAAGAAAAAAATGTGGTAAAAACATTAAATTCAAAATAAAAAGATGTCGTTGAAAATTGCTGTAGACCATGCCCTAAAGTAGGTCTGTAAGGTAACCATACATATATTCTAGATAAGGGTTCCTTCAAAAAAAAAAGTACTCAGTTAAGGCTATGATCTTTCATTTATTTCAAACAATTGGAAATAACTCGAATATTTTTTGATCAAATGTTTGAAAAAATTTGAGGCTGTGTACAGTCTTACGATACACAATTTTGTCAGAGCGTTTTTTAAAAATAATGTGCCGTTTGCTAGCAAAAAAATATTTTGCTTCGTTTTGGCTTATTTTGACAGCAAAATATGTGATATTTCAGGGGCAAAAATCTAGAAATACGTTTGGTGTATTGCAACAGAAAAATTCAGATGCAAACGATGATATATAAGTGTTAAAACTGTATGAAAGAATTTTTTATATGTGTATTAATTTGCGTAAAAAATATATATTCGAAGCCATTGCAAAACTAAAGAGCACATTTAATATCCATTCATTAATTTAAAATGTAGATTATTGCTCACCTAATTTTTTCCTGCGTGTAACAGTTTTTTTACACATGTAACTTGAGAAAATGGGTTCTTACTGTTTATTGTTTGCTAGGTGGAGGGGAGAGGGGTAGTTGAGATGCAGAGTACTTGGCGCAACGCAGACACTTGGCAACCGTGCAGTGTAACAAAGGCTGGCACAATGGCGCCGTGTTGACCGCGGGTAGGTCGACCAGTCCCTGGCTGTGTCGTGTGGACCACGCATCACGATGCACGAGTATTTATACCCAGTGTCTCTATGCCGGCGTCGTTACACACCATCTACTCTAGGCCCGCCAAGAATGTGCCTGCCTGCGTCCTCTGAGGTGCCTTCCTCCCAAGTCCACCTGAGAGTCGCCACCGAGTCCCTCTATCTCACACTTCGTTCCTCCACCCGTGTAGGGCCTATAATAAGATTACCTGATTTTGACATATCTCTTCTGACATAAATGCCTGACAGCTCCAGTGTGTTGACCTTTATACTATCCTCACTTCCTGGAAAAACTGGATGTCTGCAAACCAGGTAACAGACACTCTTCTCAGGAAAGACATGTCAACATCAGGCTAACTTACACTGTATAGACTATACGTCGTACCGTTCCACCAGCTACATTTGTTTTTGAAATTATTCAGAAATTGATCTGGGCATAAATCTAATGATTAATTTGGAAATTACGTGAAAAATAATACGACACCTGCTTAAGATCAAGCTGTAAGTAGTTGCAATCAAATACTTCGAAACTTATTGTGACATAGTGAATCAGCATTAGAGTGCATTTTTTTCACGAATACAACGACTATGACCTTACTGTTTGACTTGAAACTTAAACTTTATCCCTTGTGTGCTCCACGGAGATGTTTGGCCTTAACTTACTATCCCCCTTTCCGGCACTGTGTTCATATAAAAATAATTCTGGAATATGAATGGAAGAAAATAATGAATGGTATTGATTCAGTTCGTCCCCTTTTCAGGGGTTCATTTGACACCATGCACTATGCGAAACCACAGGATGTTTAAGATTACAGAAATGACCAGTAGGACGGCAAACTCAGTCGCGCGCGCACACACACCAGCCAAATGGCTTCGCTAGCCAGCAACATGGCGGAAACGCCTACCGCCTATCAGAGTAAGGCCACTAATGTCCTGCTAGCCGGCAGCCAGGCCAATAGGAAACCTGACGTAACGTGCAGGAACCAATCATCCACGGGGCTGGTATCAACAGCCTCAGGCAGCCAATAAGCGGTGGAGTTCGCCCGTTTCAAATGAGCCGTGTGTTACTATATAGTATGTGACGAAACAAACAGTCTTTGTTTGTTTCTTTGGAAATGGTTACACATAAATAATATTAATAATAAGTTACATCGAGACATATTACGACTAGGAAGACATCTGGTTTTCGACAAAAGAACATCGCAAATGCTTGTTTCAGTGATTTAAACTTATGTGCACATCTGCAGCTTTGCTTCATGTTCAGTGAATTGATATATCTTTGATCTCTTTTGTCTTAGGATTATACCCGCAAATCACAGACGTGAGGTGTCTCAGAACCTTATTCTCATTGGTACATTAAAATTGCAAACCTGGCCTCATAGCCTATAACCATAAAGTACAGCTGCAGATGTTCATGTGTGGCATTAAAACAAGTTGGTCCAAATTTTTTTCTTGAAAATCTGTTGTCCTCGATTATACCTATATATTCCGCGAATGTTAGTTTCATTCGATACTATGAGATATAATACGTCACGGCTGTGCAATTACAATGTGTATTGTGTGATGACGATGTAGGAACATCTGTGGTTCCTCGCCAAGACCGAGAAACTAAGATCCTGACGAACATCGTTAGTCACAGCACTACAGGGCATCATCCAGTCCAAGGAGCTCAATATAGCTTTATGACCCTTGGGAAGGGATAGGAAGAATGTCTTTGTTGTGTTCGTACACTTGCTCGCCCGTTTCCAGTCGACTGCTCGATCCGAGAATAAAATGGCGGCAAGCCGGAACAACCTTATGTCAGGCTAGCAGAGTGAGAGGTAAACATACGTAGTTATATATATATATATATATATATATATATATATATATATATATATATATATATATATATATATATATATATATTATTATTATTATTATTATTTTGTTGGCTAGGGTAGTTCTAATAGTGTTAATTTAAGAAACGAGTTTCTCGAACTGTGCTGTGCGCAATCTACGACCGCGTTCAGGTGGACCAGTGGTAAACGCTCGCCTAGTATTCGGGGGATCCTAGGTGTGAATCCCGACTCCTGCCGTATTTATTTCGTATTTACAGTGCTTAGCTGTTCAAGGCCACGTAAAAGTAAAAGTCCAATAAATAAAAACGAAGGTAAATAGAGTCACGAGTTGATAGCAAAAACAATTTTGCACCGTTTGGCTTAAATGTTCTACGTGCACATGATGGTTATTAGCAGCCTGTCTTTGTTCAGACATGTCTCATATTGACTGCACCTATCAGAATAAGGTTGTGGCACCTAGCATCTGTGATTTGATAGTATAACCCCCATGACAAAAAATAGTTTAAAAATTCAGTCTCTGATTACGGTGCCGCGGTTGACGCGATGGCTAGAGACAAGCCCCTATAAAGGCGATCCGGGTTCGAGTCCCGGCTGGGTCGATCCTCGGGTTTTCGCATGAGGGAATCGCGCCGGACGATGCCGCTGGTCGGCGGGTTTTCTCTGCTGTTTTCCCCGCCCCTTCATTCCACCGCTGCTTCATACATCATGTCACCCCTCACCAGCGCTGGCGTCCTACATAAGTGCTGACCAAAATATCTTACCTTCACTCACTTCAATGTCTGACCTTGCAGCAGAACGCGCTACTATTGGTTGGTTGACGGATATGGCGAAGGTTCGACAGTAGAGGGGGTTTCGGGTCGGAAGAGTTGTCAGACATGGGAATTTGCGATGCGTTGGTTTTTAATATGAGGTAGATGTGAGAAATTAACTAATGTGATCGAAAATCGAGGATTGTGTAATACGGGACGTTTATATTCCGAAAATATTAACAGAAACCAGGTATTATTTTATGCAGATTGTTGTGAATGTACCATCCACGGACGTGGTAAAATACATGCGATTTTATAATACTCCTTCGTCCGCGACATTATGGAAGAAGTCTATTTCATTATATTTATTACTGGCACGCGATGATGCTAGCTGTCGCAAATTTCCAAAAGAATCCGGGCAATATATACCTCTACTGTTTAAATCCCTATTGGAGAGTGCTGAGCCAGCAATAAAAACGCTACTTGCAGGTCCAATAATGTGCCACTATGTCAGCGAACTGCCAATGAGCAGCAGATGTCTGCTTGAGTACACATATATTCTTGGAGGCTAGCCTACAAGTCAGAGAACCCGCGACTTATTAGTCCGTTTACTCTAATTCGGTGTTTATAACTAGATCCAATGATTTTTTGTAAAATAATTGTACACCCACTGGTTTCAATGTCTTACGTGCACATCTGCAGTTCTGCTTCAAGGTCAATGATTGTATGTTCTTGACTCTCGGCGTTTTGGGATTATTCCTACTAATTACAGGTGTGTGGTGTCGCAGTAACCTTATTCTCATTGGTCCAGCCTCTGCACAAAAAAAAAACGTACTGAAAATAACCATGAAGCAAATCTTCTGGTGTGCACATAAGTCGTTGGTACAAACTTATTTTCACCAAAAATCTGTGGATTTAATATCCGTATAACAATTAAAATACTTCAGAGTTGGTGTGTCCGTTGTAGCCGTACCCACATAAAATTCAAAAACAAATCGCAACACCTCACTGTCTCGTTCAAAAAACCTCCCTCTATGGCGGCGATTCAGCAACCGCCTAAGTGGACTCAACAGTGCTGCAAACTTCTTTAGAAACATCCGTAAAAATTGAACACACACTTTTGACCTGTACATGCTACAATGCTGGCGAGACGTCCGCGCCTGTAAGACTGCGAGAGGCATAGAAGGTTGTCAGTTTCTTACGATGAGTGTACGGTTATTTCTGTACTGCTACTTTACGACTGTTGTACCACAGGCTTCTACGTATCGCCAACAACAAAGGTCCAGTCATTATACCAAGCTGTGTGTGCCACCGTCTCATTTGACTACAGCCACGGAACATTTGAAAATACGTTAGATTTCAAACAACTACACACGGTAGTTGCTTTCGAGATTGGATCGCTGTTGATGAACTCTTTCTTGGCGACAGTGAACCAATAGCAGACCTGCATGGAAACTGACTCCCGCGCTACCTTGTCACATGCACAACTGTCCACTCACTGGAGCAGCAGACAATATACAATAACTGAGGACAGAGTGTGCATAGGACTCTGCAGTCCAGTCGGCTGGTTGTTGAACCCGCTACATTTCTGGGACTCTAGTCATTAGAGATGATGACACGTAGTTTGGTACAATGACAGATGCTGGGAGAGGAGTCGGGCCGTGGCCTTTGTCAAGGAGCCATCCCAGCATTCGCGCTAGAGCGATTGTGGGAAACCATGGAAAACCGAAATCTGGATGGCCGGATCGAGCACTGGTCCTCCCGAATGCAAGCCCAAAGCATTACCGTCAATGTGCTGAGCTGGTAGATGTAGGGAAGGTAAGGTCACTGCAGATCCTAGCGGCGGAGGCCGTCTTCATGGCTACGAGGTGGGACGGCAGTTAGTCGGCGGGGTAGAGGGCAGGCTGGGCTATTTCTGAAGGGGCGACGGTCGCATTTTGGCGGCCGACGAACAACAACGGAGCTGACGATGTGGAGGGGAAAAAATCGAGCGTGCGCACACCGTTCGAATAAAGTTTTTATTCGCCGACCTTCGCGAGGTGGTGCAGTGGTGAAACACTGTTCTCGCATTCGGGAGTACCCGGGTTCGAGGATTGGGTTCGGCCACTCTGACTTTGGCTTCTTATGGTCCTCTTGAAATAACCCCTGGTGAACGTTGGGGAGATTTCTTAGTAAAGACCTTGGTTTCGTACCTGCGCTGTCCGAGCCACAGGTTTGTCTCAAACATCTTGATCTATCTACTCCTTATTTGTAAGTACACCTTTTCTTGGACTTGAGGATACAAAGAAATGTAGACCTACAAAGGAAGGAGTACATTCAGCCTGTATTTTTAAAATTAGAACTGTATATCTGTGAACAAGAATTACCTACGTTATTGCAGCCCTTGGGCTACGTCAGCACGAACTGCGTCAAGGAAACAGGTCGAAGACAATAAACCGCCATATACACGTGTTAGCCCCTGTGTACATTCAGCTATTTGTACATTGTCTGCTGCTCCAGTGAGTGGCCAGTTGTACATATGACAAGGTAGCGCGGGAGTCTGCGAGTGTTCTCATGCAGATCTGCTATCGGTTCACAGTACTCAAGAAAGCAATTAACGTGTGTAGTTTGATATCTAGCGTCTTCTGAAATTAATTCGCGAAATTTCCGGGTCTCTAGGTATGGTTTGTTCAAAGTGCACTGTGCCTTACTATGTAGGGGCACGAGTTTTTCGCGTATTGATTGTAGGTCAGGTTGAACGCTGGTAACCTGTGTATCACTGTAACTTCCGTGATTAGACGACAGGTGTTTTGACACACCCTTGGAGGTCTCAAGCCAGCAGTAAGTAGTAACATAATTCGTGGGGCTACCCACTTGTACGGTTAGAAGCCAATGGATATTCGACTTATAGCCAGTGTGTGTATAGGACTGAGAAGTCTAGACTGCTACCAGATTAATACGCGAAATACTAGGGCCTCTACTAATTACTAGAGACGTGCACATTTCACGTTCTCATTTGATGACAGTCTAGAATTCACTGGACTATACTCACTCCCGTGACATTATCGGCTCCTGATATTCATCCATGTATTGGGAGCCCTGATTTTCGTGAACAGAATTCTGCACCAATTTGTTTTAAAGTTTTGGTTCCACCCACGGCCGTAGAAGTACAGGTCTGCACATTCGCCTATCGACCAATGTATTTTGTTTGACCCCCTTGTTGTTTGGTTGTAGTTCGTCAAGTTACCGAGACTATTGTGTTTTATTGGCGCTTCATTTAGGGCGGTCGAACTCAAACTCCGCCCACTTTTTTCCATTGTTAAATTTATGAAGTAAATACATTAAATTTGTGAGCGAAGGAAGTATTTCGTAAGTTGAAACAAAATACGTTTTGATAAATTGTTTACCTTAATGGAAAGGAAGTGGGCGGAGTTTGAGTCCGACCGCCCTGACTGAAGCGCCAATAAAAAACAATATTCTCGGTAACTTGGTGAACTACAGCCAAACAACAAGGGGGTCAAGTTTCCAGGCGAGTGTCCAGACCTGCTCTTCTACGGCCGTGGTTCCTCCTCAGCAGTTCTGCTTCTTTGTTATTGGCAGAGTATCTTTGTAAATACGTTTCTCATTTGACCCTACCAGTCAGTAACACATGTCTGTGATTTGCAGTAAGACGTTAAGACACGTGAGAGTTAAATTCAGCCAATCACTGACCATGAAGACGGGATACGGGCGTGCACACGAGGCGCTGAAACAAACAGTTGCAGAAATATTTTTACTTAAATCTGGAGTCCCTGCCCATGTGAGTACCCGCACTACAGGATAGTGTGCGTTTTACAGAAGACATTATATTGTCGGTTGAAAAAGTATTCAGTCCAGCCACACAAACTGCTGGCCAACAGCACAAGTAGGAAGAGTTCGTAGTCCATTCTGCTCTCAGGTAATAACGTGAAATTTGCAGGTTCGTACTTGTTTTTGACATATAAAAGTATAATATTTGTGAAACGTTAGATTTTTTCTCACGTCTTTATTTCGAGAAGCGAAGCTATGTAAGGGGGCTGTTTGTGAGAAATTTTACTCGTTTTTGTTCGTTGTGGTGCCAGTTGTGCCTGGCGGCGATGCTTGGAACTATATTGTTTGTTAGGCCGCCATCTTATGTATAGTTCAGTTGTGTTGCTTTCACGTTGGAAACATTCTCGGCTTGTTGTTGAAGCAATGTTATCAAGTTTTTTAGTTGCTGATGTATATTCTTCACGGTTTACCAGTCCTCAAACGTTTCAAATGAAACAAGGGCGCTGTACCTAAATCTAAATATTTCGAGAGTTTAATGACCCGCATGTTAGATTCCTACTCAAGCCACGACTGTTTGTCCACTAGCTGCTAGTCACTGTTACAACGCTCAAAAAATAGTTTGTAAATTTGCTACGCACGTGCGTATAGGAACGCTAAGAAAGAAGAAATGGTTTGATTGTTTCCCAGACATCCATGGTAGCACTACTAAACTTTTTATCAAGCTGTGAAATATATACTGAAGTTAGTAGACTTGTATTGTAACAAGTGTAAAAGTTCGCATATTTACAAGGCGGAAATGTATAACTGCCCCATACTGCGTTTGGGTTAATTATTTCCTAAACGTTTCAGGAAGTTTTTTTTTACAGTGAACAGACAATCAACGAGTAGCCAGGGGTTACGTATGTATATAGGACAATGGATTATAGCATGCGGGCACGGTCGTAGAAGAACAGGTCTGGACTCTCGCCTATCTAACAGTGTATTTTGCTTGACCCCCTTGTTGTTTGGCCGTAGTTCGTCAAGTTACCGAGAATGTCGTACTTTTTGGCGCTGTTTTCCGGGCGGTCGGACTCCAATTCCGTCCACTTTTTTCCATTGTTGAATTTATAAAGTAAATAAAGATTGCTGGAGCCTTTTCTTAAATTTGTGAGCGAAGAAAGTATTTCATAAATTGATAAAAAAATACGTTTTGATAAATTGCTTATCTTAGCGGAAAGGAAGTGGGCGGAGTTTAGTCCGACCGCCCTAACATCAGCGCCAATAAAAAAAAACAATATTCTCGGTAACTTGGTGAACTACAGCCAAACAACAAGGGGGTCAAATATCCAGGCGAGTGTCCAGACCTGTTCTTCTACGGCCGTGCATGCGGGTAATTGAACTCAAGAAATTTTCCTTTCCCTATAAATAGGGACCCTTGTTTTTCGCGAAAAGAATTTTGCCACAGTTTGTTTCAGGGCTTACGTGCACATCTGCAATTCTGCTTCATGGTTATTGGCAGCGCGTCTGTGCTAACGGCCGTATCTCATTTGACTGAGCC
This sequence comes from Medauroidea extradentata, assembly GCA_003012365.1. Classification (NCBI taxonomy): domain Eukaryota; kingdom Metazoa; phylum Arthropoda; class Insecta; order Phasmatodea; family Phasmatidae; genus Medauroidea; species Medauroidea extradentata. The sequence continues at coordinate 29,324 of PNEQ01071244.1, forward strand.
AATTACAGTAACATTCATACAACGCCACACGTCTCTGATTTGCTGGGAGAAGCCCAAGACTCGTGAGAGCTAAAATATCCAATCACAGACCACGAAGCAGAACTGCAGACGTGCACCTAAGGCACCGAAACAAAGTGAGGCAAAATTCTTTTCGCGATAAACAGAAAATTGCGAGTTTCTTTTCTCCACTATAGCAAAAGACAAACTCGGAGAACAGTTTTTGCCAACCTCTAGAGCAAATTTTTTTCTGAGTAACACATTTCTGGGGCACAATCCCTGACGCTGAAATTTCGTACTTTAGTTGAGGTGAAAGAGAGAAATCACTCTGAAAGTTTGCGTCATTCTGGTAAAATGTTGGCAAAAAGATGGAATTTTATTTACATCGTATGAGGCTTTCAATTGACGTATTTAATGTTGATTTTTGTGAATCGTGTAAAGATGGGTAATATGATTCTGGTTAGTGAATTTTTGCTCTACGTGTTTTCTGAAGTGAGCTTTGTAGGAGATAGACGTCATGAGCAGTTAACTAACAAGTAGTTCATAGTTTATTCAACAGTAGTCCAGTGGCGTAGCCAGGATTTATTTGGGTTGGGGGGGGGGGGTTCAAATGGGAAATTTTATAAAGAAACACTGATCCCCACAGTCAAAGCGGCGGGTCCGAGGGTCCTCCCCCGAAAAATTAGGGTTTTTAGGTGCACAGTGGTGCTATTTAAGCAGTTTTAGTATCGAAAAGTTGAATACACCAGTAGTAGTAATATTAAGTTTTTTTTTTTTTCAGATGAAAAATGTTTGAGTGAAGAATATTACTAACGAATGCTCTGAATACTCCTTAACAGATTTACTAGTATTAACCTAGAGAAAATGTGATACATACGAAATTTATAGATAAATTCTAAATTGCATAGTTTAGTTTTTTTGTCCTTCATATTGGAGGGGGAGGGGTTGAACCCGGAACCCTCCCCCTCGTCTTAGCCCTTGCAGTAGTCCATAGTTTACCATCAAGTAGTTTATAGTCGCTTACACAGGGAATTTCGAAAGGTAGAGTCAATGTTTCGCAAGCCTTCCTTGTTCGTGTCGTTCCCTCCAAATTTTCGCTCTATGCGTTAAGACATCTTTCTGAGCCAGCGAATTTATTATACTCATCCCTTTCACTTCTTCCTTCTTTCCTGACTACTTAGTGAAGAAGTAGACAGAAGTTACAAGGAAAATGACCCCGACCCTGTTCACCTGGTGTCGTCTCATTTACATACTCTAATCGAGTACGTAGCAGCTTACGTGTTTACGCCTGGTTTAAAAAAAAAGAGACAAACCTGTTTGTACTTTATAAGGCACCGTGATACAGGTTTCTATGCAACGTGTACGTTTCTGTAGGTTGGTACCGAATGAAATTAATTCTGGATGTTTTATCGACAGGTGGTCCAGAGAACAATTTGTTATTAATAGCCCTGCGTAACTATTTAAAAAAAAAATACTTGCTTAAACACGTTACTTTCGAATATTTTCATTTTCATTTCTGACACCGTATATACATAGTATCTAGAACTAACTGATGGCCGATTCATCACAGTTAAATTATTATAGCTATTAATTATTCTAAAAGTGTTTTGTGTCTTTACTCAAATTTCTCCAGAGTGGTATTTACGTAGGATTTTTTTTACTAGCCAGAACTGAGTGTCAGTTATTTTACGAAGACTTCTGGATAATTTATTACCTGTACTTTTCCGGAATTTCACGGAATTTTTTCTTACTGTGTAGTGACCTAAAAAAACGCGGTTTTGTTTCGGGAACAAGCTGGAAGTCGAACAACTGTACACTCGTGCCACTTTTGCAATTTGCTCCTGTCTTTTTTTGACGCCTCATGTAGGCCGCTGGGCAAATAACTAAAGAAGAAACTTAAGGGCCCTCCCTAGATAAGCTGTGTTTGTGTGTGTGTGTGTGTGTGAGGCAGGAGTGGTAAAGTTGTCATTGACTGGCGTATGTAATACATTATCGCCTCTACGCACTAGCTACTCAACTGGCACGCAGTGCTTTAGTATAGGCGGTTCCGAATAAAGTGAGCACTCAAGAAAGCCCTGCTAAAGTTCTATTTTCAGCTAATCTGTATCGTTCCGCCCGTAACGTCTAACTACGGGAAATGTCTAACCTCTCTGGACACGTCACTTGATGTTTGCGCGTGTAAGATTAGTTGTGCAGCCTGTAGGTATTTATACAGTTTGGTTAAAAGTGTTTATCGCTGATATAAAGTACAATTATGTTTATTTAGGTTGCTTTTGTTTCAGTATGGTTGTATTTAAATAGGAAACTGCACGGAACTATATTCGGTAAAGCGCTGCCAACCACACAAGCAGTAAGACAACTATAGGTAATGTTGAATTATATACAGTAACGGCTAGTGATATTTTTCAAAGGTTAAATTTTTAGTGCTCACTTTATCCCGAATGACCTATATTATCCTTTTTCCTATTTGACTAAACGGTGACCACGTTATTTCATTTGTGGCCAGTCGAGCTCGAAGTTTAACGCATATTTTTATGGTTGTGGTTTTCGAATCCGGTAGTTATTTTTTCGGATACAGCAGTCTGAAAAAGTTATTTTTGGCCATTTGGAGGGGCCCGAAAATAACGTTTTTAATAAACGTAATTGAATTTTTAAAACTATAGCGACATGGCTTGAAGCGTGTGTTCTTTTCGTGGATAAACAAATACAATGCGCGTTAAATAGTTTCGTCTAAAAAAGAATAGTCGTCGCTCGCTGCAAACCGTTTGAAGTGCAGGTAGGCAGGCCCTGCAGCTAATAAGCAACTACTGTACGCTTGTGTTCACAGACACAAGGTCAGTGAACCCACGATTTCTTTCAGCCTCTGCCAATATGGAACCTCCCTTCAAGTGTTAGTCGATACTGTATGTATAGGCTCTTGCATTCTAAATGACCTCCGTCTGGGACCCTTGTGCGTGCGTCGTCGCACTGCGGCGAGCCATCCCCCAAGCGTTTCGCTCGGAATTACGAGCTACATTAAACTTTTTTTAAAACTCTTCCCTTCTCCCCAGCCTGCAGCGGAAAGTTTGATCACTAAGCGGGAGTTTAAGGCGCACCTGTGTTCTGGTCGGTATGTTTTCATTAGGGCGCGGCGCCGGCTAATGCTTTGTCAATTTCAGTAGCGGGGAGAGGCGCGAAAACGACGCCAGATGGCGCCAGGACGCTGGATGCTGGGCCGTGGAGGTTGTTCTTTTCTTTCGCTCACCGCTGTAGCCTATTCCACGCACATGTGTTTTTTTTTTTTTGTTCTGACAGTCCTTGAGTGTCATTTCACAAACAAAAATTCAAAACTCGATTTTCAAAAAAAAAAAAATCGTTACACTGTAAATTTTTTTTTTAATTACAAGGTTACAGTTATACAAAATTTGTCGCTATGCAAAAACTTCCTTGTAAAGTTACAACGATTTTCATTGTAAATAAAACTTAAGAAAAATTTAAGATCCGCCAAAATCATAAGTTTGTAGGAAATTATATATTTATGCACAAATCATATAATTTATAATATATTTTTCGGAATAAAGGGAATATTCCCATTGGTTGCTTGCTTCCTAATTTAGGAAGACAATGTCATTGCGCTGTACATTAAATATGCAGGTTGAGTCGGAATGAAAGGGGAATATTCTAGGACGTGATAGTACTGGTCTTTATAATCAAAAATGTTCATATCATTACAATCACCTTGTCACTGAAACGAGAACATTAAAGCAAATAAGGCGTTCCACGGGTTAGTTGCAAGGTACTTATCCGTAAAGATGCTGGTTCGAGTCATGGTGTCCATATTTTTTTCTCAGAGCAATTAACACGTGAAAATTATATTTTAAAGAGTTATTGTGTAAAGAAGTTTATTGCCTCAAATATAATAAAATATATACTTAAAAATCTTATTTTTGCTTGTTGCAAGTACAATAATTCAGTCTATGCTTTGTAGTTTTACAGGAAGTTCTTTGGCAACTGGGTTTCAAGGTGAAACAATGGATGCTATTAGTTTTATTTGTATTGGTCTGTATGTCTCGTCGACAGCGAAGTAATTTAAAGACGCCGACACACAACTTTACGTAACTAACTGGAAGTAAGTCGGCTATTTTTTTGTTAAGAGCGCCGCCTTCCATGCGTTTGAATTGCCTTGTAATGTGTTCGTAATATATATATATATATATATATATATGTGTGTGTGTGTGTGTGTGTGTGTGTGTGTGTGTTTTACATTTGCTCATTGTGTCAATGTACGAAAATAACATGCACTTCAAACGATGGCGGAAAGATTGTTTCAAAATGTCATATTAATTAGAAAAATCATTTCGTAGCCACACAAAATGGCTGTAAAGACTTTGCTTAAAATTGTTCACGAATAAATACATGGGGTCAGCACTTAAAGTGTCAGTCAGGCGAGTGATCTACGATACCACTGCACATCGTTTCAGTGTCTTGCAGTAGAGGCGATACCGCACCAGATGAGCCGGTCAACATCGCCCTTGGCGCCGTGCCTCACTCACACTAACACACGCCGTGCTTCACACCAACATACGGCTAGTAGACAGGTACCTTAAGGATGACCAAGTGAGGGAAAATCGTAATTTTATATTTGTATGAATTAGTTAGAGACACTAGAAAATCGCGAAAATATTTTATCATAGTCTCCAATAAACTGTAGTACTTCAATTGTGACACGCGTGAACAGTTTTCTGGCAAATCACACACGTTCTGTGTTAAAATAACTATAACAGTTAAAAACATTTGCCGAGTGCACGCGAGTATCATAATTCTAGTTTCCATGTCATGCTACACGTGTTTCACCGCATATTCCGTGTACAATTGTGTAAAAGTTACGAAGAAGAAAACAAGCGAATGTCAGCCAGAATACCAGCGACACATGTTTATCTTAATTACTTGTCGCAGGTATGTGAATATAAAAACAAATGTTCACGTTAAGTAGTAGTGGTGTATGGGATAATGTGCGTGGACGGTAATCTAAAGGTTGCGGGGTCAAATTCGAGTACGTCCGTTTTTTTTTTACTCATAAATATATTTGTACAAACGTTGCTGTGCAAATATCTTTTACTTTCGTGATCAGAGCATGCAAAATAATTTAAAATGTCGTACTTTAATGGGTGCTCAAACAACTGAAGTCTGTTTGATTTAACAGTATCTGTACGGTATCATCAACCACGCCATTTGATTAAAACAACAACAATATTTCAGCCAAATAATTCCGTTGGTTCAAACGGTACATTTGGTTGCCAGTATTGAAATATACCACCTGGTTGTTTTAAACAAATTTTGTTTGATTTTACGATATTTTTTTCTCGGTGTGCACAGTTCTAATTGTGTCTGTTGAAGAGGGACACCAGTGCTTCATATAAACAATAGCTAATATAGGTGCAAAACCTTCAGTGTTATACATAGCATGTTGGAGTCTAGCAAACAATCAACTTTTCCCGCGATTTACCAGTGTCTATAGTAATAGTGTTAGTTTTGTAGACATTACTTGGGAACACGTTTCCCTCTTACGAATATATATAGCTGTACCAGTATTCTAATAATTACACTTCAAAGTCAAAATTTTAAAGTTTTTTGTTCTTATAAGGCGCAAGAACCAATGAAAATAAATAAATAAAACATTCTCACTGAAGCTTCATGTCACATGTTTTAAAAGCACAAAAATCTGTGTCAGCATGGCTGTCAGAATAAATGCACTGGTAGTTGGAATAGTCTATATTTAGGGATATGAATATTTCCCTAGTTCAATGACCTTCCTGTTAGAATCAACTGTCCGTTAGTTGATACTAAGGTTAATTCCACTGCAGGTTAGAAAGAAAATACGTTTTCTTATGCGAGAGCTTGGCACAGGGCAAATTTCTGTCACTAGTTTCGCTTCAATCGCTAATGTACCAGATAAATACGAAACCGTAGTACGATGAAATTTAAATAAACGTGGAAATGATTGGAAGGAGTTATTTGATTTAGTTTTAATGTGAAAAGAATCCGATTTCGCGTTTTAAATGATCAACTTAATGTAACTTAAAATTAAGGAAAGCTCTGTGATTGGTCAGTTTGGTGCACTACCGATACCAGCGCTCAAGCGGCAGTAATTTTCCCTGTGACAAACTCACTAGGCCTATATTGATCTTTCTAACCTGTAGTAGAAAATACCTTGCTGCTACTCACTAAAGCAGCAGATAAATAAATGAATAGACAAGGCTAGAGGATGCATAGGACACTCAATTCTAACATACAGGTAATTTTGACTTGCCAATTTTACATTTTCCTAGCTATATGTTGTTTCAAGTGGTTTCCGCTGTTAAACGACCGTGATTAGGCCTACTGTTGTCAGCGCTTGGATTCCCATAGCTTCCCGAAATCGCTGCAGGCGAACTCTGAGTTTTCACTTTAAGAAAGACTATGGCCAATTAAATTTCCATTTTATGTCTTCGTATTAAGGTGTGTGTAACCTTCTATAATAATATCGCTGTCGACGAGACGTAAAACAAATAAAAAAGCTTATTAACTTTAAAAAAATTCTGCTCGTATAAGTTATTCACCGTAAAGTGAGCACTTCAGATGCTGTCTTGTCATAAATTATAATAAAAAAGATTTTATTGTGTCCTTAGATGTTAACTTTTAAGTGTGGTGAAGTGTACACAAAATATTTATGAACCTACTTGGTATTCTGTGTTTAAATCACTTATACAGATGCATATAAGGTACAGCTTAGCTGGAATGGAAAATATAAAAACAACTTCAAAATGTGAAACGTGTTCACATGACGGTGAATGGCTTGTAACCACATGTGGTTCAGAGTAAACCCTAGCACTCGTCACGAATGCGGTGCGTGCCTGTGTCTCGTTAAACGCGACATGAAACCATTCGTCGCCGTCCAGAGCTACAGCATGTACATAATTCCCACATGCGAAAAACCTAGGACCGACCCCGCCAGGAATCGAGCCCGGATCACCTTGGTGGGAGGCGAGTCTGACCATTCGGCCACCGCGGACCTTCAGTATACTCTATCCATTCCAAGATTGCAGCTTGTGTCACTCCGCCTGTCCGCACGCTTGAACGGCATTGGCTGTGCAACAAACCCTCGCACCACCTCCGCGTGTCTCGAGAGCTATCGACTGGCGACAAGTGGAGAAATTGAATCGCGCCTCGCTGTGGAGGAAATGTAATCACGACGGACGTTGGCGTCGTCACGTAAGACATAGTTAATCCATTCCATGCACATGTAGTATTTCATGCGCACAGAGTGACATGATATTACACAGGCTAAAAAAAACTGAACGATTAAATCATCTATCCTGTATTAAAAGACAGCAATTTAGCGTAGGACCTATTTCCTGCCGCAACAACACTGTTAACTAACCAGCCAACCAATGATCGAGAGCTCACCTGTGACAGTGTTTATTTGTGCTGCAATCTTGGACTGGGTACAGTATAGTAAATGACCTTCAGCAGCATGGACGTAGCTAAAAGGAGGGAGGAGAAATGGGTTATGAAACTCGCCCTTGCCCCTCGTAACTAGTTTTTTGAAGAAAATTATTAAAAATTGAAAAATATGTTTACCAGTAGAATATTCATTGTTACGTTACTAAAACTGTTAAAATAGCGTCAACATATTCTGTCTCTCCACCCCCCTCTCACCTAAAAAAAATTACTTTACTGTTACGCAGCACATGTAGGCCTGCTCTTCAGAAAAAAAAAAAATTCCGTATATCATAAACGCATCGTATACATCTGGACGAGTACACGTTACCTATGTTAATTCTTTTATATGGGTCCAACCGCATACCTAATCGATGGAGCTCCTGGCCGGCGGATCGTGTGTCCCGGGTTCTATTCCTGGTCGGGAAAGTAAAATTTAATGTAACATCCTCGGGTTAAGGTCTGGGTGTTGTGTTTGTCCCTACACTCTCATCTCTGCGGAAGACAATAGCGGTGCCACCGCAGGCTTACCCTCGCCAATAGGTCGCTCCGGATATAGTGACCACTAAAGAGTTAAGCTTTGAAAAATATCACCAGTCGTTACTGCATGTAATTCAACGTTAACAATAGTTACCTTACAACTTGTAAGGTAGGCAGCGAAGTGCTGAATGTGTAGTTCCTCGTATTTTCCTATTTGAGTACAACAGCATAGAAATAAAATCAATTGAAATTGAGATATTTGTTTTTTATTTCATTAATAAACTTTTTTTTAACAAGGCGTGTAGGCTCCTACCTATTGCACAATTTATCTTACACGCGGAAACTTATAGTGACGCGACCAGAGAGGTTAGATATTTCCTGTCGTTAGTCGTTACGCGCGGAAATATACGTAGGTGGCTGAAAAAAAGAAATTTAGCTGGGCTTTTTTAAGTGCTCACTTTATCCCGGTGCCTATAATAGCCCCAGGTGTTGCCCTGAGACCGCGAACTTCAACGTGAGTGAGAGACTTTTGGTCAGCCATTAAGGGGCCAGCCTCGTTGCCATAAAATCACATTGCAGCGTGGTTTAAGAAACAGTTTTATACCGAAACTAATACACTTGTGTTCACGCCGTTTGTCTACGAAAAGAACACACACTTCAGACGACTGCCCTTAAGTACTTTCAAGACAACACACGTATTAGGAATCCCCTTTTATTGCACGTCAAAATGGGTTAAAACGGGGTTTTCAGGCTGCTATAGCGAGAAATATACTAGCCGAACACATGGGAAACCACTTATGGGTAGTGCATTGGACTTTAGTAAAGTGATTTCGTAAATAAAATAATAGGGTCACCACTTAAAGTCCCATAGGAAATTGGATTTTTCGCGAAGACTGCACGCCTTAAGCGTAGAGGCGACGCACCGTTGTATGGCCCATACGACGCCGTCCTTAGCACCATACCTCACTCACACAAACACATGTGCCACGAGGCGGGCCCCTTAACATCGAAATCTTCAGCGCTGTGAAGGGTGACATGAGGTGAGTATGAAGCAGCGCCGGAGTGAAGGGATGAGGGAAACGGGAGGTCCCTGAGAAAACCTGCCAACCAGCGGCATCGTCCGCCACGATTCCCACATGCGAAAATGCGGGGACCGACCCCGCCGGGAATAGAAGCGTGAACTAAATGGAAATGCCGTAAAAATGGATGATGACTGCTTGAACCACTGCTGCACGTGATTATAGCGTTATGGAGTATTTCATGTTATCTTTCTCTCGAGTATGAACTGTCTTATTTCCGTAAATTAGTTACTTTTTACTATTGCAAGTTCGAGTAACAGAAAAATTTTAATTACTACGCGAACTTTACGACTTAAGGGGCCTCCCGCCTGCGGTTCAAATACGTTGCAATGAGTTACAACTATTCTTTTTTGACGAAACTATTTAACGCACATTATATTTGTACTTCTACGAAAAGAACACACACTTCAAACTATGTCGCTATATTTTTTAAAACTCGGCACGTTTGTTAGAAACATCATTTTCGGGCCCTTCAAAATGGCAAAAATGACTTTTCCAGCATGTGACATCGATAAAATTAATAAACCTTTCGAAAAACTCGACAATAGAAACAAGCGTTAGCCTTTGAACTATGCTACCAACAAATGAAATAATGTCACCGCTTGAAGTCCCATAGGAATAAGGATAATAGCAAAGCACTGCACGCCATCTGAGTGACTTGTCCGGAGAGGCGATAATACATTACGTACGTCGGTCAACGGCAACCTTACCACTTCTGCCTCACACACACTCAAACGCAGTATATCTACGGAGGCTCCTTAAAATATGTTTTTATGCGACGTAAGATACAAAAGAAGCAATATCTTGACCATCTCATCAGTGCGTCATCGTCAACTGGGGTCGTTCTTCTCGTCGAAACGGGCCGCGGTGGTCGAATGGTCAGACCATTCGCCTTCCACCGAGGCGGGTTCGATTCCCGGCGGGGTCGGTCCCCGTATTTTCACGTTTGGGAACTATGCCGGATAATGCCGCCGGTCAGCTAGTTTTCTCATGGATCTCCCGTTTCCCCGCATTCATTCAGGCGCTCATCCGTACTCACATCATGTCACCCCTCACCGGCACTGAAGACCTCGATGTTAAGATTCCTATACATCAGGCGCTATATTCCGCCTCTGAGGTACGGAAACTGGTAGTCGATAAGGTCTAGACTGACTCATGCGTCAAAAACCCTGTCGCCTTTATGCGCTGGGCGCGAAAACGGCGTGCAGTGTTTGGGTCGTTGGATTTTTTCTATGGGACTTTAAGCGGTGACCCTATTATTTAAGGGAAGTGTAAAGTCCAGCGAATGCGTCTCCATTTTCGTTTCACGAATTAGGTTGCTTTTATTTATCTGATAGACTGTCAAAGCCATTTTTGGCCCATTTCGAGGTGCTCCGAAAACATGTTTCTAGGCATGATATCTTTAAAAACAAAATTATAGAAGCATAGTTTGAAATATGTATTCTTTTTGTAGATAAATATACGGAATGTAACGTTTAGTAGTATCTCCTAACTCGCTGCACCAATGCTCGTGCGGCAGTTGTATAGGATCAAAATCTCTCTCTTCTCGTCGAGGACTCGTCATAAATGAAGTTAGTAAACAGAGGATCGCTAAGTGAGTATATAATTTCAACTTCAGCACACTGGGAATCACCGATTGGCCCGAGAGGAGAGAGCTCGCTCGATATCTGGTGTTGGCACGTGAACCCATTCCCCCCGCTCTCCTTCATCCATATAGTAGTGTAAACTGGTGCGGGGCTAGGCCTCTGTCCCAAACCCGATAGCGCCGGCAATGAAAGCCTGTCGGGGCCAATACGCGGAACTGTTGCCTTGTTGCGCGTGCGGCGGGGGTGAGGAATTATCTGCGGACGCTTTCGAACATCGGCGCGGCGCGGCATCGTTCGACTGTCGGTGTAACGGCCAAAAATATTCTGCTATCGACATGATGATGCACGACCTAGGTCCGGATCGTCTTTATCCGCACAGCGCCACTGATAAAATAAACCTCGCTAGTCTGCTCTTATACCCGTGGCAGGGTCGGCGTGGATGTTCCGATGTTCGCTGCAGAGTCTGCAGGTCTGGTAAGAAGTGAAGTGAAGAGATTTGTTCAGCGCTCAACATCTAGCCAGGTCTTCAGCGCTGAGGAGTGACATTATGTATGGAGCAGCGCCGGATTGATGGACGGGAGAAACGGGTGATCCCCATGAAAACCCGCCGACCAGCGGCATCGTCCGGTACGATTCTCGTGTGCGAAAATCCGGGGACTTACCCCGCCGGGAATCGAACCCAGATCGCCTTTTTTGGGAGGGTGGGAAGAGGAATTAGGGAGGTAGGCCTGTAATATTATAGTAATCTCCTCTTTGAAAATACTGCAGTTGTCTAGAATTGTAGGTTACACTCCTGACGATGGAGCCCTAGATGAATGACTAGACACTAATTAAATTGGAACTTTAGTGAATGTGAAGCTCTTTCGTGATTCGTTGATTGTTCATGAAGCTCGTCCTTGACCACTAGCAGGCCTGCATGAAAGATGTCACCGACTCCCGTATAACTAGTCGCTGGAGCATCAGGCAGTGTACAAGTACCTGAGGACAGAATGTACGCAAGACTGTGGAGTCCAGCTGGCAAGCCCTTGAACCCGTGAAATTTACGGGTTTCTACCAGTGACTTACTAATATGAATAGGAAACTTTCGCGAATTCAATGACCTACATGCTAGAATCCATTGTCCTATTCATACTCAAGCCCCGTCTATTCGTTAATTGTCTGCTGTTCCACTGAGTAGCAGCCAGCGGGCAAATGGTAATTGCTTTAGTATGCATAGGATGGTTGATTATAATATGCAAGCCATTGAATTCGCGAAATTTTCCTGTTCCTACTTACTAATGAGTGGGGCCTGCAAGCTAACGTGTTAGCACAGAATATTTAGGGCTACAGAAGTGAAATAGCTTGGAGGACGGCAAACTCAGTCACACAAGCCAGCAAAATGGCTTCCCTGGCCAGCAACATGACGGTAACGCCTATACCGCCAATCCCCGTAAAGCGGCTTCCCTGCTAGCCGGCAGTCAGACCAATAGGAAGCCTGCTGTAACGTGTAGGAGCCGAACAGACACGGGGATGATATCAACAACCTCGGACAGCCAATAAGCGGCGAAGTTTGCCCGTATTAAACGAGCCGCCACGTCATTTAGTTTCTGTATTGTTATTTAGTCTGTGGTGTCAGTGTACCTGTAGCAACGAGCTATATAGTAAACATAGAGGGGCGGAAACAGCAATCTCCAAGGCTCTGAGGTGAAGCCAAATTGAACGTGATATTTTGACTCTAGATAAAATGGCGGACTCTTATTTCCGGTCGAGAGACGAGAGCGATTATGCTAATTTAAACATTATTACAGTATAATATATTACAATAATTATTGGCATTTTTTCCTACGTTTAGCGGGAATATAGTGGAGCTATAAAGTAACGGATTTTATGCGATCATAATGACGGATTTTTAACATAATGTTGACCACACTGCTGTTCGACATGTTTTCTGGAGTCAAAACAGCCGTTCAATTGGGCTTCACTTTGGAAGCGTTTCCGCCCCTCTATGTTAACTATATAGCTCGTTGACCTGTAGCGTCAACTACTAACCCTGTACGAGTGTGTGAATATACCTTGTTGAAAGGGGAGCGGGGGAGTTTGCAAAGGAAACTACCCCTCTCAATGTTTTTCCTGAACTCTTGTGATTAAAATTGTTTCTCTGTCAGGCAATCAATGTTTAATACCACTCTCTGAAACCTTGTCCTGTTAACATACACAACCATCATTTCATGGGTGTTGTACTAGTTGCCTACCTGCCGGGTTTTAAACACAACAGGTTTCATTAGGACATTCAACATTGTTTAACTACACTTAAACACTAAGGTGCTCTTGATAACCCCTCTTAAAAACAATGGTCGTCGTCATGTTTATACGAGGTTTTATTTGTTTGTCACGTACGTAGTAAAATCCTGACACATTCCTCGTGTTTATAAAATCAAGTAAATCATACCTCAGGATAACACGTCTTCACTACAGTTAAATCAAACATTACAAGATCAAATACTCTGTCGTAATTGTTTGTCATATGTAGTTAGATTTCGTGTCACTTCAACGTGGCGGACGAATGCCATAATGCACTGTACCGCCGCACATAGCATACGGTCTTGATGATCGTTTTGAACGAAAATGGTGTCTCATACACACTTCCAACAAGAGGATCTTTTTTGTTATGCATGTCATGCTCGCCAAGTATTCGTCCTCAAATACTTCCATATCTAGACAGTGCAAAATTTTGACGACATACAAGGGTGGTCACCCCTGTGATTTCCATAATGGCGGAATGCTAGAACGAGCATTTGCTCTGGAATTACAGATCTCGATAACATAAAACACTGTTCTGGGTTTTGTCCTTTCATCGCATATGGTTTCCGATTTTTTGAGAAAAACTGTTTCTAATTTCAATTTTAAAAGGCTTATTGCTCCCGTACTATTCGGTTTAGGTACTATGTGTCCTATATGTGTTCTGCTTCATTTTTCATTAGGTATTAGATGCCAAAGTTTGATGGTCGAATCTAGAAACATCCTGTATAATGTTTATATAATAACGTGGCTGAAGGATACAAATTGACTGACAGAGAAATTCGACCCAGAGATTTAAAAATGTGGTTATTTTACTGTTAGGTACGTAAAACAGTAGTGTTAGTGGCAGAGACAGGGAAATTCGCGGGTTCACTAACCTATAGGCTAGCCTGCAAGAATATATGTGTATTCAAGCAGACAACATCTGTTCATCAGTAAAATGGGTCCACATTTAATCACATTGTTATTATTGGTTCATCGACTTCAAGGTGGTGTTAAATAAGTCAACGGCCAACTGTGAAAGAAGCACGAACTTACAGTTGATGGAATCCTAGCTTGTGCCTGAAATAAAACGCGAATTTTTCAGGTCCCTAGTTATTGGTGTTTGGATGGACCAATGCCATTAGTGCTGTCGGAGGCGCCACTCCCGGAACTGTGTCCGATGCAAGGCGCCAGCAGCACTTACGGAAAGTGGTTTACTTGGCACTCGAGAGACCGACCAACCAGTTGCCTGCTTCACTTCAGGCAAGTCATGGGTCCCGCCTATTTGAAGTTTGGCAACAGGTGGTGGTCTTGTTTAGCCAGGTCTCAAGGTCGCTTTTATCGTCCGCTCTGCTGCCGACGTTCTTTCGTTCACAGGTGACTAAAAGCTTTTTAAAGCAACCCTGTCTTTTCCCTCCGTATATTGTAAGTGTTGCACGACAAACCAGCGTTTTAGACAGTCCTGTTTAATGCCATGATTTTTCATTTATTTCAAGCAATTGCAAATAACTTGAATGTTTTTTAACCAATTGCTGTGAAAAAAAATTGAGGCTGTGTAGTTATACGATTCACAATTTTGCCAGAGCGTTTTTTAAATAATGTACCGTTTGCTGGCAAACAATTATACTGCTTCATTTTGGCTTATTTTGACAACAACATATGTGATATTTCAGGGGCAAAAATCTAAAAATCTGTTCGGTGTATTGCAACAGAAAAATTCAAATACAATCGATGATATATAAGTGTTAAAACTGCCAGAATGAATTTTTTATATATGCATTAATTTGCGTTAAAAAAATATTTTCGAAACCACTGCTAAACTAAAGAGCGAGGCCTTAATAAATTGTCTTTTTGTCTGTGTGTTTGTCTGATGGCTTCTAATTTTGCAATTGATTTTAAATTAACTTCGCGATGAGCTAGAGGCTTGAAACTTTAAACATAGCTCAGAACTGAATGACAATGCAACATTAATTCACTTTCTTGTATTTTTTTGTCCGTTGGGTACACATTTTGCTTGTTTAAATTGGCTGCAAAATTTCACACACGTAAAACTAAAAAGCATCAAATTATGTATGTATGTATGTGCAGGGACGGGAATTTTTGGTGAAAAGATTTTTGCCCCACTTCGTTTCAGCGTCTTACGTGCACAACTGCAGTTTTGCTTCATGGTTGTTGGCAGCGTGTCTATGGCTGTCATTTGACTGAGCCAATTACAATAACGTTCCTGCAACACCACACGCCTGTGATTTGCCGGTAGAATCCCAAGTCTCGTGAGCGTTACAATATCCTATCACTGACCACAAGTAAATGGCAATCTGTGGTAATGTTTTTACTGACACCATTGTTACATAGCACGAAATGTATGCGTCTTATAGGAGTTGTTCGAAATGGCGGCCCACAGCATCGATGCAGACACATGACAGCGTCGCAATACGTTCTGTCGCAATTACTGTAACACGGATAACAAGAAGTCTTGCCAACATGTCCTCATCGTTACGTACAGGTTTCCGTATATAACAGGTCTGACATGACTTCACGTGGTGAGATTAGGCGAATATGATGTGAACAGAATATTCTAAATATAATTCACCACGTTTCTTGGTAACAAATTTTATCTTAAGACATTTTTGGCTGGTTGTTGAACTCCCTCGACATTTCCGAGTCTCTATGCATATGGGAAATCGTATGAATCGGGATGTTTGTACAGTCTCGTAGTTGTATGCCGCGGTTGAGTAATATGTACAAATTCCGCGTTAACTGTTCTAAATTACGACAGAAAGGTACGGCTTGCGAAAAGAAATTAGCACGGGTGAGTTAACTCGGTGAGAGTCTTAAGTTTGCGGGCGTATTACAGACCAGGAGTATATTGCAGTCAAAACTTTTCTTTCTTAAATGTGTGACAGGCCCATATGGTCGCCACCCCGATTTCGTATATCCAATAGTCATCAGTGTCAACAATCATAAATTAATGTACAATAATAACTATGTCTTGCGACCATTCATTCTCCTCGTCATTGTATCACGATCACATTGCAATAGTTCTCATCGAAATACCATTACTACACCAAGTTTTATGTTAAAAATAAGAAATTGTATATATTTTGTCCTTGTGAAGACGAGGGAGAGACGAGCAGGTGCATAGTGTGTCTTGGGGCCTCACCCCACCCCCGCT
>PNEQ01071245.1:0-17903 GCA_003012365.1 Medauroidea extradentata
GCCGGTACCTGCAACATAATTAACGTCGTGACCGATCAAAAGCCGCCGGAGGAAGCGCCTATTATTTTCGTCGAAAGAAACTTTAAGTATCTACCTCTCGTGACGCAACCCGCAGTGCGTGAGTCCCTTAGGCCGATTTAAAAAGAAACTTATTTGTTATTTTATTTCAATTAAAGCTAGCCGGGCATACTACAACATTGCTTAATACGAACCCAATCATCCAGCATTAATCACGCAAGAGACAGAGCAAAGACACCTCTTATCATAACCAAACGCGGGTCGCATACGCGAACGAGCAAACCAACAACAACAGAATCGTCGCACATATGTGTAGGTTAGGCCTATAAGAGATGTGGAATGATAAGTACCCAAATAAAAGGTGCAGTTATTGTAATTATGATATAAATAGAAAAGATAAACACTGATTTCGTATGATACCCTCAACACATTTAATTCATGGTAACAAATATTATATAAAGCAATGTGGACTTCAGAGTTGTGATCAATTTATTGTGCTCACCATTTATTGTCTCCCATGTATCTAATTTTTTTTCTGACGTCAGGCATCAAGGACTTAATATGTGCTATATAAAAATATCAGTATATAGTTAAGGTAAAAGTAATTTGGTTGACGGGACTGCGGTGGATGAATGGTCAAACTATTCGCCTCTCACCAAGTCAGTCCTGTATCGTTTCCCGGCGGGGTCAGTCCTCGGATTTTTGCATGTGGGAATTGTGCCGGATGATGCTGTTGGTCGGCGAGTTTCCACCCATTCTTTCATTCCTGCGCCGCTCCACACTCACCTCAAGTCACTCTCACCAGCGCTGAAGACCTCGATGTCAAGCACTGACCAAAAATCTCTCCCACTCACTCAGTTTGGTTGATTTTGTT
This sequence comes from Medauroidea extradentata, assembly GCA_003012365.1. Taxonomy (NCBI): domain Eukaryota; kingdom Metazoa; phylum Arthropoda; class Insecta; order Phasmatodea; family Phasmatidae; genus Medauroidea; species Medauroidea extradentata. Next base: position 893 of record PNEQ01071245.1, read on the forward strand.
ATTTAAAATAAAAAACAGAACCATATACGATGTAAGTGAAGAAGGCAGAACCTTTTACAACTTTAATAGTAAATTTTTGCTATGTTTTTGTGTTGACAAGCATGCAAGTAGCTAACTTTTAAGTCATTTTAGAATTCAATGCTGAATAAATTTATTTTTGCTACCCATGCTACTATATATGTGTTCATCAGACCACATTATACAAAGTTGTGCACTGCTAATATTTCTTAAGGTTTGCTTCAAAACTATGTTTAAAATGTAAGTGGCATTAGTGATATATGTTCACTTTATATTACCCGTTTATGTATTGTATGTGTAAGTGTTGCCTACCCAAGTTGTTTACTTTTGCATCACATTCTTTGCTCCATTACGTTACATTCTTAACTCCCACTTTTTGTGGTACAAAGTTAGAATTTTCATTTCTTGTAGCAGGCTTTAAATGTGGAATTGACAGCAAAATATGTTCAGTAACTTTTACCATCCACCTTACATAGGATTGAAATTATAATATGTATATTTTTTTTGCATCTCTACAATAATATTGATGAGTGGTAGTCACGTAGCATTTCCCACATGACAATGCTATTGTTGACGTTTTGGTGGAAGGCTACATGGTTGGTTGGAAAACTGATCCAAGCTAGAAGCAAGGCTTCCAGAAAGTATTGAGTTACCATATGGTGGATATAGTTGTGGATGACATGTGTTGATGTAGGTGGATGCGCCAAAAGCCTTTATAATTTTAATGGGAAACTATCCTCTGTCTAGTTGAAAACTTTAATTCCCTACCAAAATATTTCTGTGGGAAATAACAAATTACTCTGTAGAAGTGAGAGTTCATCATTCAGTTATTCAGCTTAGTTAGCATTGTACCACAGTACCTTAACGGTGCTTATTTTTATTTCTAAATTTAATGGGAACAAAATTTCATTGAGAGACTGTTAACTTTTGTCATTTTAAAAGTTGATAACAGACACTATGTTTGATACAAGTGATTTTTTGAGCTGACAGAATTTGTAATTAGGAATAAGCAGAGTTGTTGTAGTCCCAGATAGAACTTAGAGTTTTTATAATTTTGCTGTAATATTTAGAAGATTGTGAAATTTACTCCTAATTTACTCCTAATTTTAATCCTATATGTACTAGTATTGGTTTATGCTCCATAGCTCAGAGATACTGCTAAAGAGGTTTCTCCCCTCACTGTAGCAGGTACTAAATTGCTAGTGTTTGACTAGAACAGCGGTATGTTGGTAATGCCAGAGGAGATGTTTTGGTCAACGGAATTTTTGGTGTCTTGCATGCAGCAATTTTTGACCTCTAACAACTTAGCTTGTTGAACTTTCGCAGTATGTTTTGTTGTTTTAATTAATTTTATTAGCTACACTGCCATCTACATTGGTAATTGGTCAGTTTTATTAATGAATGTGAAATACTGCAGTTCCCTGACATGGTGTTTGCAGAGTCTACTCTTTGAGTGTGGAAATTCCTTATTTCACATTTCATCTTTAATCAATTACTTCAGTCAGTCAATTCTGGCACGTGGCTCTACATTTTTTGGACATTACAGTAAGTCCCCGATTTACGTTGTACTGATTTACGTCGTTTCGGATTAACGTCACTAATGTTTGAGTAGCTATGTTTCAATTTAAGTAGTCGCCGATTCAGAATAATGTCCTTTAAGATTCCAGTACTTTTTATTTTTATTAATAAAATGTACATAAATCATCATATGTACAACAATTTTGCCTTTTATGTGTGCTACGTAGCATAAGCTACACGTGTATTGCCCTATATTATCATACGCTGCGACAAATGCTTCCTGCTCTCCACGCGGTGATGCAAAACTACTCGTCCGCCCACATCGCTAGTGCGACAAAGCCTTATCTCCTTTTCAAGATGATACAGCAGGTTCCCGTTCCCCTCTCTGAATAGCCCTTGGCCCTGCTTTAGTCGCTGTGATGACATTGCGTTGGGCAGTGAAGGCTGGGATTACAATGCCTTCACGTTCACTTTAATTTAATTTTCACCTAAGCAGGAAACACCTTGACATGCGCATTTGAATTGGACCTATCATGATCGCCCCACTTTATGCATATGTTCACATTCACGTAACGAAAAGCTTGTCGATGTCAAAAGTTAAAGTGATACGTGAAGTTATACCTTGTGATCACCTGGGCCAATCACATTTCGGTGGAGTTAATGTTTTCTGTTGTGTCATGTTATCATTGACTAATAATTTCAAGGCTCTCTCACTATGTTTTCCATTGCCTGCTTGCTGCTTATGTGAAGGATGGTAATATGACACCTCAATTGATTACGTATCACGTACACATGAACATGATAAAGATGTAAGAGATACATGAACGTGAAGTCTTCGTAATCCCGGCCTTATAAACATGCCACTGTTTCAGTTTACATTTCTGCGCTTTAAATGTCCTTTAGTACAGTATCAGCTCACTGCAATTAATGCCTTTTACTTTATGAAATGGCTTCGAAACAGTCAAGTTTATCTTCGAAGTTGGTTTTTTTTAATAAGAACAGAACACCTGTCTCTTTAGCCACGAAAATGCAAGTTTGGCGACGTTTTGATTCAGGCGAGAGAGCAGTTGACATTAGTAAAGCGTTAGCACTACCGCCTACTACAGTTCGTACAATTCGAGCAAACGCAGACAAAATTGTACAACATTAAACAGAAAAGAACCAACCCACAAATTAATAAATTTGGAGATAATCATGCCACGTAGAAGAAGAAGGTCCGAAGTACGGCTTAGAAAAAAAGTGGTAGTACTAAATCACGACATTTGACCAAAAATAAGAGCCCGGAAAAAATTGTTAATACAAGGCTTAGATACACACGAAAAACTTTGACCTTGAATATATATATCAGTTTACTGTGGGTTGGTTCCTTTCTGCTTAAAGTCGTCCAATTACAAGTAGCTTGCTTAACATGCCATCTGTCAGTGCTACAAAGACTAGTTATTCACATCATAATGCAATGGAGAAGGCTTGCCATGTGGATCGAAACAAAGAACCAGCTCAAATTGTCCTGTAAATTTAGCACTGATTCGAAACAAAGCCTAATTTTTTTTTCAGTGATGCAATAAAAAATGTTGAAGGCGCTTCGACCGTAAAGGATGAAGTGTTTACTGCCAGCCGCAGATGGTTTCAGCGATTTAAGGCCAGGTATAGTTCCCACAACATAAAAATGTGACAGGCGAGGCAGCAAGTTCCGACACCAGTGCAGCAAAGGAATTTATTCTGAAACTTGAGAAGATTATTGAAGAATGTGGCTTCACGCCCAAACAAGTTTTCGATCAGATGAGGGACTTTTCCGGGGAAAAAAAAATGCCTGCGAGAACCTATATCGCCAAAGAATTAAGAACTGCACCTGGTTTCAAAGCTGCAAAGGATCGTGGATCGTGTGACGTTCTTACTGGTGGCAAACGCAGCTGGCAATAGCAAATAGGGGGGGGGGGAGTGATGATATTGCACGCTGGTACGTCTGTGTGCTCGCGCTTCCGGCCAACTGTAGGCCTTTGGTGACAGGCTTGACTTATTTTGTGTTGTTTCTATTAACGTCGCAGTTTTCAGAAAGGTAACCCTAACTTAAACCAAGGACTTACTGTATGTATAACGTATTTTATAGTACATTTTTTAATCTGATTATGCTGTTACAATATGCTTGTTCAGGATCATAAAATCCTTGCCTTTCCACCACTAATTGATTTAAACTGTTTTCTGAACCCCCAAGACTTATTTTTAGAAGGCTTCCAAACCTCCTCAGCAAACTGGTGAGCCCCAAAAGACCACGTAGCTCTGTTCCTGGCACAGTCATCGCTCCCAGGGGATCCCATCCTTGCAATAGTCCTTGGTGCAACACTTGTTGTACACATCAACCTTCCTCATCCTGCCACAACAGTTGTACCAACCATACACCCTCTATTCAAGGCAAATATGGCTGGAGTTATAGGCATCCGTCTTGCCTGTCAGTCGACCATCCGTGTCAGTCAGCTTCCAATATTTCCAGCTGTCCGGCCATCAAAAGCTTGGCAAGCTTTAACTTCGACGGACAACGGATGAAAGCACAGCCTTCTAAAGATTGCGGCAAGCATTTCAACGGTTTCTTTTTAATGAGAAGTCTGTTAAGTTTGGTAATTTAATATTTTTTTTTGCGTAGGCCTAGTAGTGTAAATTCATTACTGTAAACTACGACAGAGATAATTTTGGAGTACGAAAACGTTAAAATAATAATAGCAGTTATTTTCTATACATAATCATTACTAAATTGAAAACGTAAATCATAATATTAATAAATATTATACCCACAAAATTTCTCTTTTATGAAAAATAGCGGTTGTACTTATTTGCCGCCATAGACGTATAAATAAATCTGTAAAAATAAGTCAACTATTGAGAGAAGTTTTTTTACGTCTCACAGAAGTTTTATGTTTATACATTGGTAGCACTGCATATGAAAAGAATAATTATGGACATGACGGATTGTTGTAAATCACTAGCTCTGTAGACTAACCGTCGACGTGTGGATGTCTGTAATGGATGATTGTAACTTCACCTTATAGCTGTGCAGTAAAGTTTTTGCTGTATTTGCTACAGTACATCCAATGCAATACTGACTGATACATTTAGCCTGACCATAAATACGTTAAGACGGTGTATATATGGGTACCAGATAAATATTAAACAAACCGTAACTGGTTCCACCGTCAATGCACAGGGAAAACCAGTTGCTGTGCATGCAGCTTCTCATAACCTGAATTTAACTCCTATTTCAACACAAGAGTGGCAAGGGCTGAACTACCTTCTTACAGTAGTGCAGAACCAAGGTTGTAGGAATTAGCATATTATTACATTACCAATCCAATCACCAAGCCTCAGTATAAGATAACTGCCTTGGCTCATTTTCTCGTTTCCTGCAGCACCATAGTTTGTCCCTTGGCTGCTAGGCTTACAAGTTATGTGCCACCAGTTACCAAACTACATACAGTATGCCACCATTCACTGCCCGAGGAAGGCGGCCAAGCTGTATGTGGTACACTGTGTGATAAAATGTGTTATGCGCTTGTAGTTTTATTTTATTATACCTTATCATTGGTCTTTTTTCCATCATTGTTTTCTTTCAATTGAACGAGACATTTCGGTTTACGAAGTAGTTAATGATAAGGATAGGTAGAATAAACAGTTGTAGAAATGATCAGGCATATGTTCTTGAGAAACCTTGTCCATCTGCATTTTGCGAGTCTGATATTCAGCTGGATGTTATGGGAATGTAAACTGGTTACATGGTATAATCACCCATGAAAGGACTGTGTCTCAGATTTTACTGGCTGTAGTTGGATACATTTATTACAGTAGAACCCTGTTATTACGATAGTCCATAGTTCTCTAGAATACTATAGTTAAATTGCTGTTCTCGTTCAGTTTTATCCCCAGATGGGAAATAGTTGTGTTTAAAGTGTGTTTTTGTTTGAAGTTCTTGTTTAGCTCTCAGTTGTGTAAAATTAACACATTCTTTAAATGAAGTACTTATTGTTTAGATATTACTTGTAGATGTGTTCTGAAAAAAAAAGAAGAAGAAGATATCTACGAAGCTTATATACCCATCCAGTAGCATCCTCCCCCTTCCCTCCCCCCAAAAAATTGTTTAAACAGTGCACAACATAACTCCTAAAGAGTTGATTTCCAGTTGCTGCTCATACGAAAACAAAAGAATTGATAAAAAAATTTATTGTATAAATTTACTTTAATATGCAGACATTTTTTAGAATAAAACAGAACCCCGGATGTATGAATATAACCTCACATTTCTGCTGAAAAATTTTAAACTGTGTACGAAGTAAATATGGTGGCATGCATATTCTACCCTTAAATATTATCAAGCTTCATTGTGAATGCAGAGGCTGCTGATGTTGCAATAGCAAACTATGGCAACATCATTCTAATTAGTTTACCATTGAATGTTTCATAGCCTCACTGGCTGACCTACCCCTGCTGAAAAGCAAAACAGCACATTAGTCTGCCAAACAGCAGCTGCGTTGGAGATGACTGTGACACTGTCATGTCCTCTGTTACAACACAATCTCCACCCTTGTTTAAGTTCTTTTGCTTATGAATGTTGTCAACATGTTACTTGTTTCGTCTCCTTCCCATCCTAGCGTAGCTTTCATAATTTTCAGTAAGTTACCGGTATTGCTTAATGAGAATTTCAAGTTGTGCTATTGTGTGATAAAGTACTTGTGCAACAAACGTGTGTTTTTAAACTAGTGAAATGGGAAAGGATACAGCTATTTACAGGACAGTCATTTATTGTGCATCAGACTACCATTTACCCACCCTATCACAAGAAACTCAAGAAAAAATACAGAGTGAGATGGTATAGTGATAAGACACTGGTGGATTCACGTGTGAAAAGAATTGTGTTTGATTCCCAGTCTGGCCATCTTGATTTCGGTTATGCATGGTTCTAAGAAATCACACCAGGCAAATGCCAGGATGGTACCTAGCTAAAGGCCACATCTATTTCCTCTTCGTTTTCTGTCTTTCAGAATCATTTCTTTCTTCTAATGAACTTACTGTAAACAAGAAGTTCTATTTAAGAAAATATCTAATGACTGGCAGTTTCTGACCCACCACACGTGTAGCTGGCAAGGGAAGGTTTGATGGCAGTGGTCAAACAAGCATGTTTGTTCACATTATTTATGACCTGTGTCTAAAAAAGCTATTTTTAATAGTACACTATGACAAATTTCTGAATATGTTTTAGGGAGAAATAAAACATTTTAAAACAAATGTCTTTCAAATAAGTAATAAATCACTTCTTTTAGATTTTCTTTAATTTAATTTTTTGTGTGTGCACACTATACTTGCCAAAATAAAGAGATTACAGCATTCATTTCAGACACTTATCTGAAATCTAGAGAGTTATGTAAAAAAAAAAGTATGTACAGTATATTTGTTTTACTTTTCAGACATTTTAGTTTTTAGAACGAAATAATATCCCAGAGATCTAAATATCTGTTTGTTTTTTTTTTTTTTTTTGCTGAAAAAAATGTTTTAGCTGTGTGTGAAATAATTTAACTGTACTTCAGTACTAATTTGCATTATTATCTTATGCGAAAACTAGAGGGATGTCCACCAAAAGCATGTAAATATTGTTTTAATATGCAGACTATTAAGAATAAAATATTGTAGTGTATGTAGAAATACTATAAATATTTATGGTCGACACAGAAAAAAACCTGTATGCTGCTATTTTCTAGCAAATGGTAGCCGGTTGACCAGCGTGGCTGAGTGTCAGTTTTCAGTGTGCATTAAACCATTTCATTTTCTTCTTGCGTGAAATATGAAATAGAGGGGAGTTATTAAATAGTGCATAATTTTAATTTAATCTGTTGCAGTCTGTCTTAGGTATGATAAATATATACACATAATAAATTTCTGTCTACTATAAAAGCAATTCTACGGAGACTAAACTGCTGTTAAAATTCGAGGCATACTAATTGACGGCTACAACACAATATTTCTTATACTGTTGTGCACAATTGAAGTTAGATTTATGTAACATTTAATTGTGACTTCTTACATTTCACCTCGTTGTTTATTTAGTTTTATAATTTTTACGGTTCCAGGGACTGTTGGTGTAGAATTAGGTTTTACTGTAGTTTTATACTCTTTGCTTTTCCACTACATTTAAAAAATGTGGTAACATTATGGATGTAATCATTTAGTAACCATACATCAGCTGGGTAACCCTTTAATGTTGCAGTAAAGATTGATAATGTTATTATTTTTTTAGTGTGAATACAAAATGAAATGAATTTCTTTGGCTGCCAGTGTAAAGCTTTTTCTGTATAGGCGGTTCGGAATAAAGTGAGCACTCAAAAAAGCCCTGTTGAATTTCTCTTTGCAGCCAATTCGTATCTTTCCGCGCGCAACGTCTCAACGACGGGAAATGTCTAACCTATCTGGACACGTCACTTAATGCTTACGCGTTTAAGATAAATTGTGCAGTCGATAGAAACGTATATAGTTTGACAAAAAAAGTTTATTAATCATGTAAAACATAGTTATGTCAAATTTAGTTCATTTTATTTAAGTATTGCTGTATTTAAATAGGAAAATACACGTAACTACTTACTGCAATACGCTGCCAACCATACAAGCAGTAAGGTAACTATTGTTAACGTTGAATCATATGCAGTAACGGCTAGTGACTTTTTTCAAAGGTTAAATCTTTAGTGCTCACTTTATTCCAAACGACCTATAATAGTATAGTGTATGTAACCAGATGTTTTAAGACTCAGAACTGCTTATCACATTGCATTCTCCAAACATTTATGTAGGTATTTCAGCAGATGGTACTGTTTACAATTTCTCTTCCCCCAAAAGATTTTTGTCAAAGTGTTTTAAAAGCCAGCGCTAAAGTTTTTTCTGTTGCCGAGTTTCAAAAATATTTTTTAATTTGTTCAGCATTTATAAGAAACCTTGTTAAAATTTTGTATTTTAAAAATAAATTATGTGTGCATTTTGGTTGGCTTCTGATTAGAGCTCCATGGTGACTGTGGGAATTTATGTTTTGTGATATTCTCACTTAGGCTTCATCAGGGTCTTTCACCACTTAACTGACGGCAACTGTTGCAGTAATTACATTTGCTGCTGGAAACAGTGATGATGTGAGAACAGAAGTTGGACCTTTAATTCATTTTAGAGTGAAGTAAAAAGCATGTAACACTACAACACATAATTTCAAATCATTAAATTAGTTTCTGGGCATTATGTAAATTGCTTTTCCTTGTCACATGAGCAGTTTATAATGTTTTAAATTTTCTTTGGCGAGGAGAAGTTGCTCCCATCCAAGTGAGAGGAGTGATTGTAGTATTGTTTTTTATCTGTAGACACTGTTATGGTACTGCTCAAGTGTGTCAAATCATTTAGCATATTATGTGTACATGAGGTCAGTGTGACCATGAGGGCCACTTGAAAAATCTCCAGTGAGAGTCAAACAGGCCATGAGTCCTAGTAGGAGTTTGTGAAATATTTTGAGGTTAGATCTCAGACTTGTCCTAGGAGCCAATTAATGTAAGGGACCCTTCTTATTGGTACTTGAAGCAATCATTCACTGGTTATCTCTTCTGATTAGCTATAAGCAACAAATATATAGCTGTTCTACCATATGTTCAAGGCGAATATAATGCATAACTTATTGACCGAAGAATCATTAAATCCACAATGTTCAAAGCCTTCCTGATAAACAAGAAGTACGTCTGCCTCCTGCAAGAGACAAAATTCTAACGAACAACCAGCATGTATGTCCTCTATGGAATAGTTATATAGGACTGAAAGGTAGTGGTAAAAGGATTGTAACACACAGATGATTACAAATATGAAAACCACAGATCAGCAGTTGTGGAGCAATTGCATACTAAAAATTTGGAGTAGATTTTAATCAACTTGAAACAATAGCTAGTGCTATCAGTCATAGAAATACAGCAGTAAGAGAAACATATAAATTAATAAATATTCAGAGAATATGAACATAGAAGATGGATACAAGCTAGTAAAACCTGAGAAATTTAAATTCAAGTTGAAGGAAAAAACTGAATGTGCTAGTAGTCAGAGCAACAAGAACATAATCTATGATCAGCCAAGCCAATTAGAATATGTAAATGGGGAGAAGTTACTTTGTGAGCTATTGGAGTGTGTCCCATACTCTCTCTTATTGACCAACTTGACAAATAGTCGCATGCAAGAATGTTGACCCTTTTTTTTTATTTTTGCCAAATGTTGGTTCCCATAATCTCCGAATTGCTGTCTTCAGCTTGAAAGCCAAGACACATATCTGACAGTGGTCTCAAAAGTTAATAATCTTCTGCATCTACATTAAGTGGTTTTAATGTAATATTTTGTTTTTGTTTGAAATACGTTTTATCAGCTAGGAGAATGTTACATGTCCAGTAGTTACATGTTTTATGTTAGTACAGTCTTAATAAACTTAGGTGGAGACTGTAGTCTAGTGGGCATCAAATATTTTACGGGTCTCCAACATGAAAACAAGTTATTCCTTGTATTTGTTCCAAGTAGTATTCACCAGTTTTTGTAGGTATGAACTTCATGATGAGAGTTACTTGCTGCTTGAAGTAAGTAGACTAATGTAAGTTTATTTGCTACTTTGGTATGTTCTGCTGCATGCACATAATACTATGGAATGAAGCATGCATGTTGTTCTGTGGTTAGCTCACTGTGGTTAGTTCACTCTGCACCATAGCTAGTCACATTACTATCACTATTTGTGTGTAAAGACAAATAAGAATTTGAATAATTACTCATTCTTTATTTCATTGTCCTTGCACAGGATGTTAAAGAAAACTACTTTACATGGCCAGTTTTTTTCATTAGGTTGGTAGGCGTTCAGAAATATTTCTGTGTATTTTTTGATAACAGTAATGAGGGTATGAGACAATTGATAAATATTTAAATATATTAGCAATTACTTTATTTTTGAATACTCTGTGATCATTTGACACATAAATAACTTATATATTACGACTTACGTAACTCGGAAGGTATGAGGAATTAGAAGAAAAATTTCTGTTAATACACCTGCACACTTACAAACATTTTGTATGTACACGTAATATGTTGCTGTAACTTTTGGTCGCCCTCTGTGCCAGTATCGGTACTTTTATATACTACTGGCGAAAGTTACCAAAATAATCTAAGCAATTAACTGCTGTATATTGGGTGCTATAATCCGCTAGTTAGAGTTTAAATTTAAAACTAAATTAACTTATTATGAAAGTTGAAAACCATAACAAGGTTTACAATATAATCAAGCACTAAAAAACTTTTACTATATAAATTTCCTAGTTTACAGGCTAAGAGAAATAATTAACAAAACTCTTTAGTTGGATGCTGATCCAGAGATACCTACTAATTAAAATATTAGTTTAATTTCAGTAGTCAGAAAAACCTGACTAGAACTCAGGTTGATCAGAAGATATGCATTTGTTGTAAATGTTTCACAACATACTTTTACTGTAAAGCCTAGTCTATACTACCAACAATAACATTGATAATAACATGTGTTTTCAACAAAGTTATTAACAATGTTGTAAAAATGCTTATAAATTGTTGACAACATCATGTTATCAACATTGTTGCCAACATTCTGTCATTAACTTTGTTATAGAAAATGTTAGTAGCGTTTGTTACTAACATTTTGTGGAAAACATTTGCTAGTAACAAAAGTTATGAATTTTTGAAATATGTTAATAACTTTGTCACCAACAATGTTGATAACATTATTTTCCTGACCCATTCTAAGGTGGCATAGATCAAAGGTTTGTTGGTAACAAATGTTACTAGCAATGTTATCAGCAATGTTGTAGGCACTTTTGTCATCATTGTTATTAACTTCCGTTCATCATTCTTACAGCTTTGTTAGTAAAATTGGTGTTTTCAGGAATGTTAATAACACATTTGCTATCAACACTGCTATAAAATAGTGTACCATAGCTTAGAATTTGTTCATAACATTTTGTAACTATCATTTTGTAATTAACATTGTTACTGTTATTTTTTCGGTGTAAACTTGGCTTAAGTGGGGGTGAATCTGGACACGTCTGGATGGGACAGTCCAGAAAAATATTCTTTTGTATATATGGCAGCCCTGAGAAAATTAATTTACTCACAATAAATTCAAAATAATGAATGGCTGCAATAAATGTAATTAATATTTATGCACAGTTGACACACATGGACAATGAAACTGTGTAAAAGTGTCCTATTAAGTCATCCCAGGATTCCATGGTCACCCCCCCGCTATCAAGACTGAGCCAACAATGCCTACATTGACAATATGTATGTATTCTGGACAAAGTTCCCTCAGCAAGCCTCTAAGTTGTGGTTAGGTTCTTCAAAACTATGAAATAAAAAGAAATAATGTAAATTGTGTGGGGGCCAGATGTTTATGGTCTCAGCCCGACACGTCTGCCGACAGTGTTTACACAGAGGCATGCAAAGTAATCAGTAATCATTGATGAACAGTGAACTGTCAGCGTGGAAGAGAAATTCGACTAAGAACTATACCAACTCTTTAATCACAGTGGCTTTTATTACATTTGACAATTGGAACACACGCCATCAACAAACACTACATACATGTGCCATTAAGATTTGTGAAGTGTAAAAAAACACATATTTATACATATTTTTGTAAAAATTGTGATATGTTGCTGTAAAATTTAAATACTGTATAAAAATTGCATGAAACAAAAATGTCGTAAATTATACACACATTTTGCTTCTAATACGTAGTCAGTTTAAGATACAAGCTGGTTTGGCTCTGCACAGATTTAATTTAGGTCATTCACAATTTAAAACAGCTAATGTATGGAAGGGTATGGAATGAATACAAAACAAAAGTACAATATCATCAGCATCAAAAATGTGTTAGATTTAAAATAAACACATCAGCAACAAACGTTTAAAGAATGTGACATATTTTGTGCGTTCATACTGTTCAACTTGTTACCATTAATATGCAGAATCAGCGACAGGCATAAATGAGTGCTTTATTCAGAAAGTGTGTGAATTATCACTATACAGTATACAGTATTTACTCGTGTAGAGTTCCCCCCCCCCCCTCCCTCCCAAATTTCTGAAACTTCAAAAGATGCGACAAAAATATTGTGCAGTTGTAAAAAGTGCTGCAATTTATTTATTAGTTGGCAGTTTTACGATCTGAATCTTGCTGTGCCGAGTGACTGTCTGTACAGTGGTTAATGGCCTTGAACCCAGCGACTTTGTATGTTCAAGCCGGCAGGGAACATGCTGTTACCAATCATGCAGTACAGGTACTGTTGCCATGTTGGTTTGCCACCATATTTCAGTGTGTACTGTTACTCTTTGTAAGTTCCATTCTACTACAGGCTAGGAAGCTCAGTGTTACTAGTTTGGCAACTGACAATTACTGCCACTAGTTGTGCTGAAGTAGGTAAAGGGGCTGTAAATCACGTGTCATTTCTGGTTTGAAACCTTTTGTTAAAATTATTTTGTTATTTTGAAAATAAAAATTTAAAGTTGTAATAATGTTGTTTTCCAATAAAAAATATTTCAAGTAAGAGAAGTTTCTCTTTATCTGGCCTAATTTAAGTTAATTCTATAACATCTCTTTTTTTATAGCCCCCTGTAGTATTTTCAGTACGTACAGCTAGCGGAAAAAATTATTCCATGCTAAACTCATCCATAAGAAAGTAAATTATCTTTCTAACATGTAACAGAGTTAACCTTAGTCTAGAAGAGTATAAACTTCAAGGGTTTACAAAAACTTGAGAGGATAGGGTGGGTAAACAAAATCTTAGCTTGATGTGTGCAAACAGTAAGCAGAGTAAAGTTTATACACATTAAAGTACTTACAAGAGAAGCTTCTAGACCAGCTTCTTACTACCCTGCTTTTGAGCAACGTAAGCTACTGTTAGCAGCTGGAAGTTACCATTTGGCATGAAAATAATATAAGAGATATGTGTAATCAAATCCACAAAGAAGTAAAACTGAATGAAAATGCAGTGTTAAAAAATATAAGAAACAAGCACAAAATTAACACGTCTAATATAAATAAAATAATGTGTAAAAAATGTGCTGTGGACATTACATTTAGTAAAATATTTTACATGTATAAAGTATGTTGGCCTGTTTTTGTATTCCCATCGTCTTACAATTCTGAACAGCATTATAGGTGTTTATCAAAACCTGGTGATTGACAAATCTGGTCATGAAAACCTACACTTTACAAGTTGACTGTGGTGCAAGAAATTGGATGTGTATTATGAATTTGTACAGGTATGTAAAATAAGTTATGGATTGTTGGCTGGCTGCATTTAAAATGTAACGTCTGTGAAGTGCACAGTGGAAAACATCTAAAAAAACTGTGATGTTGATATTGTAAAAGTGTGCGTGCGAAGTTAATGCCAGCAACAAGATATGTTGAAACTGCTCCAAAAGCAAAGTTATTTTAATATTCAGAGATAAATGTGTATGCTATGCTTACATTATACCATAAACATTTGTAAAGCACGGTGTGCCGTATCAACCAAAGTGAAACCAGTGGAAGCAAACAAGATTGCTTGACAAATGAAAATACCTGTGATGGAATTTCATGCCAGTTAGGAAAGTGCTTGTAGTTTTTCGTTATTGACAATTTATTGCTACAAACACAGAGCAACATAAAGGGTGCCACACCGCTGCCACGTTAAGGCCATACATCTGTGTTGGTTTACGAACTGCAACTGTAGGAATGATGACCTCAATTGGTTCATGAAAATTTTTTTAATTCTATGGATAGTACTATATTTTATGTTTATTATTTGTAGCTAATACAGTATGCATATATAAGGATATTCTGGTAATATATGGTAATGCCAAATGTGAGTACCCAAACAACAGTGTGAGCAAAATTTTTAATTAAAATAAGTGAGATTGTACACAAGTAAATATGATAGATTTTAGTTATTCCATTAATAAAATTACTGTGTACTTCACAATCTACATACAGGAAAGTGTCTCATAATAATAATAAAATTTGCTGTACAGTAAGGGCCCTGCTACATACATAGAAACGGTATGACTCTCGATGTCATTCCTTTGTTGAGTCTGTTTTTTTTTATTCCCTCATTAGGTGCTAGAGTGAGCATCGTAGATGTGTCACTTGAGTCAAGTTTCTGTAATACCTAACAGATGGCAGATTTATTACAGTACGTCTATTCTTTTTTCTTATTGCAAAGCGTTGTTGCAAATGGTACTGTAAAAATTTTTTATGAGTTTCGTATGAATCTCTGCACACACAAATACTTCTGATTTTAAAGTAAAGTTTGTTGTTTATGTTTACTCTTTATTATGCAGTCATTATCTGTATTTTATAGCAATTTTAGAAAAAATTATAGTGTTAAAAGTAAAAGCTTTTTTTTTTGTCCAATAAATTATTTTTAGTTGTTCCTCATTGTCCAATTTATAACTTTCATAATTTAATTTTGAATGACAATTTGAAATTTCTGTGGAATGTGCTACACACTTTTTTTTTTTATAAAGAAAAGAGAAACATTTTATTTTGAAAAATATAAGCTATCTTACTGAATTTTTTTTTATTATTACTTCAGTCAGCTAAAACATTTTTCATATTTTTGGTGATAGTTGTAGTTGTGCATGAGCTTGCACCTTATTGGCTCGTAATTTTCGGGGTGCATTTGTGTGGTTAATCACAGCACTATGGTTGGCCAAATGTCAGTGAGCTGTCTGTGAAAGTTAAAAGTTGGTCGCTTTCACAGACAACATGACAACTGTGATGTAACTGCTACATTATGCAATCAAATTTCATATAGGCAACAACTGGCCACTGACTGACAGATCACTGTCTCAGTGTGGCAGGGCCTTACATTTTGCACAAGAAAGCACAAAATATGAAATTATAACATATGACATGACATTGATAATACAAAATCTCATAATTCAATAAACAGTATATGTACATGGAACAGTAAAAAAGATTGCAGAATTATTCATTTCAGCTAAAATTTTTATTTCAAAGACTTTAATATGTCTTTCTGTTCCTTAACTACACACAAGGGGACTGTCGTGACATCTGATTTTCTTATGAAAGCGTTAAGTGTAGCTGGCTTGGTCATTTCGCTTAGCAGATATTATATTTTTGTGAATAACATAGTAGGTATTATGGTTTTTCATGGCAGAGTTTGAAGATAAAGTGAACTGTCTTTATGCCATGTGATAAGTAAAAACAATTAACTGTAGTGAACTGATAAATAAGTAAACACGATTATAGTGTGATTAAGTTCACAGAAAACTAAGAGGAAGGCAAGTGGGCTTTACGTCTTGTCGACAGCAAGGTCATTAGAGATGGTGATACATAACTTGGTACAATGACAGGAACTGGGAAACGAATCAGCCGTGATTTTTGTAAGGAGCCATCCCAGAATTCGCCTGAAACAATTATGGGAAACCATTTAAAAGCAAGCAGAAGTAAAATGGCTCAGCATCCCTCCTGTACTTCTGTATCAAAATTTTTTATTGCACTACAGTGCACCTCTATGCCATACATGCACACACATGTATGCACACCCTACTTCTTTGTGTCACCCTTGTCCAACCTGTGTTACTGTGCGCTTGATACCTAGCTCTGTGCGCAACAACTCGGTTGTTGCTTACACATCATTACGTAGCATTCTATCATGCTGTCAGCTTGCAGAATTTTTTTTTGTAAATTTAGGTCATCTTGAACTTTTTTAAGGTGTTACAGATTACTTCACCACTAGGGCTGTACGACATGTTGACGTCAACATGTGATATATGTTGATGAAGTTAAACATTTTGTGGTCATATCGAGATTGACTTATCAAGGGCTAGTGTTGGCATGTCGAAAACAGATGTCAACACGTCAAGGGCCGAAGTTGACGTGTCGTTGTTGTGGTTAGCATCATCAAAACTATTGTTGATGACTGACGTATGTTAGTAAATTACATTAAATTTTAGATGTTGCTCAGTCTGTAATCCTTATACTCCGAGACACATATCGGTCCTCGCAAACCTACCGTCCTCAAATGCTATGAGCGTGTGGGGAATAGGCCCGACACTTTGGCCTCACATCTATGCACCAGAAAACCGTCACTCTACATGATTAAAAATTTGCGTGGGAGAGTACAGGCTGTCATCTATGCTAAGGGGAGGGGGGGGCTATGTAAGTGTTCCAAATGGAAGGAGGCCCTAATTTGTACTCTAAGATGGGTTTCTAAATAATTTTGATAAAGTAGTGCATGTTCACCATTAAAAGTTAAGGGGGTGATGAATGTGTTGGTAGAAATGTGACCGGCCATTGAGAATCATATTACTGCACATGTATTATATGCAGCATCAAAGCTGCCTCACAGACAGTAGCGGAAGAGTGGAAGCTGTCCACTGACATTCGCTTGTTCCACTATAATGTCCTTAA
>PNEQ01071245.1:18003-45459 GCA_003012365.1 Medauroidea extradentata
TCACATTCATTTTTACTGCTGTTGCCATGGAATAAGCAGTGTTTTCCTCTGCCACAAGTGATTTTTGCACAAACACACTCAACTAGTTTTCAGACTGCATTACATCAAAATAGAAAGTATTTTTCTGTAGAAATTTGTGCATGTTATTGTCTTCAGAACTGTCAAAAAAAGGAATTCTTATGTGAGACAGACTATACACAGTTTTTTAATACACCACTACACCCAAATTTTTGTATGGTATCATTGGTGCATCGGCACAATACGCCATCCTAGTTTCTGAGGTGGGGTTGCGGTCACATACATTGTGTGGCTAAGATGGCACATAAAAATAAAATTTAGCAATGTATTCCAAAAGAATGCAGGTTTCCATGCTATGAAATTTAAAAAAATCTAATTTTTTTTAAGGTATGCCTTTATTGTAACAGCGAAAATTCCATGTATTATCTTTTATGAACTGAGACACATGAAACCAGTTACATTATAACATACAGTAAATAGGCTCAATGTGAGATAATTTCCAGCTGACTTTGAAGGTCTTAACTAAAATTTTATTATTGACTGCTTTTAGTTGGTATGATCAAGCTGTAAAGTTAACATTTCATTTTCTTAAAAATAAGTGACGGAAGGAGAGGTTATCATAAAGCAGGGCACCACACCCCTGATTTAGAATTCTGAACTGGGTGCCAGTTGGTTTCTGCCGAACCCTGAAGGATGATGTGAAATGAAGTCCTTCAATGAAGGAGCTACAACATGCATAGGATGGATGAAGTGGGAGTACCCTAAGAAAACATGGTAGCCAACAGTAACATCTGTCACATTTCCAATGTGCAAAAAATTAAAAGTTAGATTGAATCAAATCTGGATCTCTATGGTGGGAGGTTAGTCATTTGATCACTACACTGCTTGTAAAGAAGAAAAAAAACAAATGTATATATATATATATATATTTTTTTTTTTTTTTTTTTTAGTGTCATTTTTTGTTCACTAAGTACTTGGTACAGTAGTTTCACAATTGTTTTAATTTTCATTCTTTGAAAGAATAACAGCTTCATACATCATTCTTGAACATTTTTACCCTAGGTACTTTGTATTGAGTTTTACAGTTAAAGTAATAAGTATGTATTCTGACTGCATTAAATTTTATTTATTATTTTACCCAAGAGACTGTGCAGTTAATATTTATGGAGACAACCATCAATAGTTAGTAGATGTTGGACTAAATATTTATATTTTTGGTATTTCATACTGATTACATTGTAAATCTATTGGAATTCAATGGCTACACATTATAGCACATTATTTTTATTCTTACAAAGTGGCACAATTTATTAATTTGAATTGTAGAAGTGTTCTTTGTGTTACATTATTGCAACATTTTACACGAGTCCGTTTCCTATGTGCTGTAGGTGTTTTTGCAGTATCTGCATTTTACACGTTGAAAGTTTTTTACCTTTTTTCATAATCATTTTATTTCATTGACTCCTCTCGCACCAAACAGTAAACATGTCAAATAAGTAAGTTTCAAGGAAATTAAAAATTAGTAATATATACTGAGTTGTTTGTTACTATTTATGTGAAGTGTTTTAATTATTTGTAGTGTGTTGGGTACATTGGGAGCAAAGTTTGCCACAAATGTTTTCTATGTAGTTCTGTATTTTTAAGAAGATATGCAAGCTTTTTAATAATTGCTTTTATTTAATTGGGTGTCAACGCTAAATATAATGTTTAAGACAAATTAAGCACTACAGTTGTAATAACTTATAACAGCAACAGGGTTTTTTCTTGCAAACAGTATATGAATCTTGTACATGTTCTTGAATACCGAAAGTACACAGATATATTTTGATGTAAATGTTAGGCACATGTTCATTAGGTGAGATGTTGGAAGACTGATGCAGGCTATATTTGTGGTCAGAAAATTGATGCTCATAAGAGTACAGTACAGCTGGGGAAATATAGTAGGTGCTGCTCCTTTGACCATCCTATACTCTGCGGCCTGTATAAATCTTACCTTTTCTTCTAATGGCCATCTCACAACTAAGAAATGAGAATTTTTGTACAAGTTTGTTGTATAAGTCCTACGGTATAAGGACTAGCTAATTTAATGAGGGTATAATTGATTAAAATTGTGTTTTATCAAATGGCTAAAGGACTCTTTGGTACATATAATACACACAGAAATGCACAAGTGATATAAGCATACATACCAGTATATCAGTAACAAGTACAGTGTTAGTAGATAGCTGTTCGGCATGCATGCAGGTTGCACTTGCAGTTTGCTCTAGCTGTAGGCTTTTAGTGCAGTTCACATGTCATGTTTTTGTTTGCAACATTACTGATGTTTGTTTTGTATTTTCTCTTTTGTTCCCCAAACTTTATGTTCGAGCCAGTTTGAATGCAAGGCGCAGTTTGCTGCAGATAAACTCTCTAGCCTACCAACATCAGTTGCAGCTCCTGTAAGTAGCCTATTACACTGTTTTCCTATCAGAGTATTTTGCTGTAAAATGGTTAAATATTTTGTTCACTTCATTTCTTAACTTAATATCACAAAAGTACAAACTTTGAAGGCAAGTGTAACTTAGGCGAATGTTACACATTACGTACAGTCTACAGATTTTACTTTTCGTATAGTGTATTCTAAGGACGTTAGTTCATGGAATTTTTAATTAAAGAATTTAGTGTTGTATGTAAAAAAATTTAGTACATGTATTATATTATTAAGTTTATGCAACACAAAATAATTTTTTGTAAATGTATTCACTCAGAACGTAACCTATTGAGACATTTTCCATGTTTGTTATAGTATAATTGTATATTTTTTTTTGTAAAACAGTTTCCGTCAAATCAGCAAACAAAAACGATGACATTACAGTAGCATGTGTGTCCTGTAGCAAATAATGTTTTATACTTTAGATTTGATCTAAGCATGTTTACTACTTATTTGATTAATTTTTTTTTGCTCATGCACCAAGGCACATTCACGGCTTCAATAATGTTTAAATAATTAGTGTCATGCATCATACGTAACAGCAAAATTTTGATTTTATTTATTTTTCTGACCTTAGAAAATTTATTTTGAGTGTTTTTTTATGTACAGAACTTGAGTTTGTTTTCATGTTTTACTGCAAATTTGTGACACTACTGTTTATCCTTGCATGTAATAAATTTTTCAGGTTAATGACTTTATGTTTTACTCACATGATGTATTTATTAAAATAGTTTAATACAGTTAACTGTTGCAGTTATTTAAAAAATATGCTTGCTAAGAATGTGTTAATATTCATTGTTGTCTTTTCTAGTTTCTAGCTATTTGCCAGGTCTGTCAAGGACAAATGCCTTAGTTCCTTTTTTAATTATTCACTTCTTTCCCTGCATATTTTCCAGTTCAATTGATTTTTCTCTCCTTTCACGAATTTTTGCTCAGTCTTCCGTATGATCTTCTTTTCCCTTATATACGCCACAGTCAATGACGATAACTGCTTCAGTTTCATTTTTGTGTTTGGACACCTGTTCTATTTAAAGATATTCCTGTTCTTATTTTGATAGGCTTCTCCTCTTAATGTCCGTCACCTTCTTTATTTTCCTATTTTCCAATCTTGTAACACCTAACTTACTTATTAGAATTTTTTTGTTTACCATGTCTTAAGAGTTTCCAGTTATACCTTTACATCTTTCACAGTGACTGCCTTTAAAGCTAGGTACTGTTGTAGCCGACCCAGGGCCCACAAAGTCCCTACCGTACTTCTCCCTGAAAGGGTATTTGCTTTGTGTTATTAACTTTTTCTATAGCTTGAATGTGGAGTTGAATTTCAGGCATACATACATAGACTTTATTAATGGTGTAGAGAATCTAATAATTTAATGGGAAAGTAGCTTATCCCTCTCTTTATTTTTCGTAACTAGAAGACTCCAACATGCAAAATACAACTAAATACTGTTTTTTTATGTATGGGATTGCTTACATTCTGATGCTAGAACACCCTATGGCACACTCTCAAGAAAACATGCCATGCTAAAACATTTCAGAGAAAATTATCTCATTTTCAGAACCAGCCGCAACTCATTCTTGCTAGTTGCTACGTTCACCATTTTATGTATGATGAACTAAGAAATTGTGAAAGAGAAAGCGTTCTTTTGAAACATTGTTACAATACATATTCTGTGTGGTAAGGCTGGTAATAATGATACAATGTAAGTTTATATGTATATTTATGGAAGAAGAACACTTGCGAGTAAATGTTTTTATGCTTGATGTTTGAAAATCATGTACTGAAAGAGAGAAGGTTTAGCTAAGGGAGAAGGAAATAAGATAACTCCACCATAATGGTCCCAAAGCTGTGATCCTGTTTGCAGAAAAACGTCAAAGTAAGGCTTATCTGTGCATAATCTAATCTGCCCTGTCCCCAGTGACCTCCACTTTACAATGGCTATGTACCCAGCCAGCTTGATGTAACACATCTTCTTTGGGCTCTGGAAAAAAAGGAGATAAAGGAAAAGTAATTCAGTGTTGTGCTATATTTGACACGATTGTAACCCAAAAGTGGTAACATTGAAGAATGTTTTACCAAGAACTGCCAAGTGTGTCAGTGTCTTGTGATGCTACAACACTGTCACTAAATTTTTTTATAGTGTAGATGTAGGCCAGGTACTTTTAATTCTTAATTTACTTAGATTACGTTGTCAAGCATTCTATTAAGAGTAGTAGTAGCCATTATGTTGTATCAAATGTGCTTTATACACTAATAAAATGTAAGGTTGTACAGTGGTATTAAATGAACGTAACAGTTCTAAATTATATAAACAGCAATATTTTCTGTTGCAGAAGTTTACAATATTTTGTAAGTTTACTGGTATTATAGGTAAGATAAGTACATTGAAGTACTGGTATTTGCTGAAATTATAAGTACATAATGTTCATAAGGTACTGTATATATGCAGAGCTTGTATTAAACCTGTTACCGAAATTATGACAACTGTCATAAAGGTACAGTTTAAATTGTATTTCAAAGAGAAAAAATTATAATTTGAAACACTGCCAACAATTCCATGAATTAAATTTTTGACGCAATATAAAATAATTACTGTAGGTAATTATTTACTCTGTGTCAAATTAAAAGGCGTAGTTCTGTTATGAATATGGGAAAACCTTCTACAAGCTTTTCTGTCACAACTAAACTTAAGCTTGTATGAAATGAATATTACTATAGTAATTTTGTCAAAAACAATTTAAGAACTTGCCCTGTTATGTAAACACCTGTTTTAGTATAAACATGTTTGGGAATGTATGTACACAAATAAAATATTGAAAGTAACGTAAAAAACATATTGATACTTACATACAAGTATAGTACTGTATGTAGTTTGATGAACAGACTTGAAAAAGGTATTCTCACAAAGTATTGTTCCTGGAACATCCATAATCAAAGTTCTATATGCCTTTCATTTTTTCCAAAATCAAAGGCTCAGTTAATTTTTTAAATGTGTTCAAAAATGGATTGAAGGAGAATTTTTGCAAAGTTACAAATTACAGACATACTGGGGTCACACATCACGAACAGGCCTAACAATAGTTCATGTTCAGCAGCTGTAGGCACGATAGGAGTGCAGGCCACTGTACACTCTTGACAGGTGAGACAGCTAGGCAACATGCCACCCAAGTTGATATTTCTTGCTCCAGGCAGGGCAAGGAATAATAGGGGCATTTTAGCCCTGCTACCAGGATGAGGCAGTCCCTGGGGGCACTCCAAACAAGCTATAGAGTGTCCCAACCTTAGATTGCAGTACAGAGTTTATGTTGCACACTTTTGCCAGATCGCAACCACATTACGAAGTTTGGGAGGTGCACTACTTCAGAATTTTGAGCTTTAAAATATTATATTCTCTATTATTCTAGTTGATATAGGTGATTCGGAATGAAGTGAATACTCAAAAAAGCCCTGATAAATTTCTATTTCCTGCCAGTTTATATCTTTCCACCGAATGTAAACACAAATTATGCCACGTGCTTTTATTTACATAGGGTCATGTAATGTTTACAACTACATTAAACTGCTCCGATAAATTTTAGCTACAATATCTACTCATTAAATGCACGGGGGCTGAATATAAGATATAAAAAAGTAATCTTAGTTATAAATACTTGTGAGTTAATGTCTGGAATCTAAACAACACGCACTATTGCCGTTACGTATCTTGTAAATGAGGGCATATTTTATTTAAATTTGTGATTCGTAACCGCCACTAAAAACAAATATGAAACACGCAATTCAATAATTCAAGTTTCGTTCAGTTCTACTGCCACAAACAACGATGACGCTTTTTAGTAACAATAAATAACTTATTTTCTTAACATGTGAAATAAAAAGTATGTTGTTACTAGGCTGGCAAACGTAAAACATAATTTACAGATTACCAATGGTTTCACATCATTTTGGCAATGATACTCAAAGTAATTTTCAATACATTTGAATGTGTATATACGCACAACGGACAAACGCACGCAAATGATGCAACTTGGTGGCGAGAACCTAACTCTGATGCCACCTGTTGGTGGAGTTTTGAACTGTCTGAAGCGCGGAGCAAGCGATAACGACCAAGATGACTCGCGGTCGACAATAGCGTAACATTATTATCGCACCAATTGTGTCTAATTATACTGTAAGTATGAATGTCAATAAGATCATAAGTTTGTAGGGCGAGCATGCTGCAAGCGCATGACAATAATACGCCACACTTTTCACAGCTATGAACAAGAGAATGGCTAAAGATATTGAGTAGCTGTTGCTTTTAAAAATAGATGTAGCTCATTACAAACTATTTCCTCGCTTTCATTCCCCATATAACTTGAATAGCAAAAACATTTCTCACTGACCAGCTTTTTGATGTTTCAGTTTGTTAGAAAGCAGACATAACATTAGAAAAAAATTTCTGTACAACTAACGAAAAAAAATTTAGCCTGCAGATTTCTTCGTTGGCGTCCAGATATATGAAATGACACACCATAAAAATCTAGATACAATTCTGCTTTTAATTCGTAAGTTATGATGATGTGATATATTTAGGGATGCATGAAAACAGTACCAAGTTCAAAATATTAGTTTTTTAATTTTTTAAACCCATTAAAATGGTGTAAACGATGAACCAACGATATCACTCGATGCATGTTTCAATGCTGCTCAATATGCAAAAATGTTTAGATCAAAGTTAACAGGTGATAATGTTATGATTTTTGGTAACAGCGCACGCCGAAACAAAGACAGTGCTAACGGCAGTTACAGTGTGTTGAAAAGAGAGAGTGAATGTCCATATAACCATGTACTGCAATCTAAGCGTGAGACACACTATAGTCATGTGTGCTTGTTCTGTAAGCATGCTGTTGTATACATGTGTTATGCCTGTAAATACCTATATGGTTCATTCCTTGCAAGTGTTGTGTTTTCATTGAGCCCTCGCATCTACAACTAAAGGGATGACCATGAAGTAATCTGGCAACGTGCACGACATGTGGGTCGTGGCTCTTTAATCTGCAAGCTTAAGGCCTGAGCGTAACTCGTTACCGCCAACAGCACCATATGAACACGAGTGCCCTGCAGCTCACTGAAACTTTAGGGCATGCTTCCATCAGTTATTGCACTACAAGTAGTAATAGCTTACTGAGTTTTGTACCAGCCCGGTGGGCCATGCCAAACTACTGCGGGTAACAGCATCTCAACTCGTAGTAGTGTAAACTTACCTATCCTTAGGCACTTCTGCAGAAATTATTGACATGTGACACTTTGTCCTTCGACCACATTGCAGTTCGGTTCCCCTATTCTGGGCCTCATATCCAGAGTTGTGGTTTGACCAGGTAGAAAATCAGTTCATGCTTGCAGAGATGACAGCTGACCAAATAAAATTCATTCACATGGCCGACAATCTGTACAGCACATTTTCAGTGAGGGCCTAAATTGAAAGTGGACCTGATTAAGCTGTTTGCTTCCCAGAAGCGAAAAGTCAGTATCTGGAACACAAGGAGATTGATGACTCAAGAGTCCTCCAAGTTCCTGCGGAGCCTGGCAGGGACTGTGTACCCAAATAATCCCTTACGTGGTAATGGCTGGGCCGCCTACTACCCTAACACAAACAATTCGAGCTACTCACTGTAACTCGCCGCTAGACTTGTTGGCCAATCTTGTGGGCGACACTAATCCCAGGTCACAAGTATCAGAGGCAGCCTTCCTGGATGCCATATTCAGTAAGATGTATTCACTGATAACCACAAAAATTCAGCAAAGTGGAAACAACTAAATGCCAGAAAATTGCAGCTATTGAAACTCATTTCAGCCAACACAGCAGTTGCTGGGACGACTCACCATCTGCGAGTCACTTACAATCTCGCAGCTGGAGCATGCCAGGAGTCTGCTGGTACCACAGATGTTTTAGAGACGTAGTGCAAATTGTACCTCACCCTGAACCTATCCCGTGAGAAATGAGGAGGAGTTGGGGGTGTTCAGTGAATTCACCTAGGCTTAAGCAGCTGCCTTTTCATTGGCAGAAAAACAAACGTAAATTTCTTAGTTGAAAGAGACATCTGTATCCATGCTCGCGGCTACCATGAGGGCGCCCTAATTTAGAATACACACTTTTTGCCACAAATGGCGCACTTATTGCTACCTATGGTTTTGTCAGATATGTCTCTACCTGGGACGTAGATGCAATTTGATACGGAATTTTGTGATGGTGGATGTGACCAAGCCTATTATCGGAGCTGATTTCCTGCAGCATTATCACATCCTTGTTGATATCCACCACTGGTGCCTTGTAGTTAGTACCAACTCCCTATCAACCATCTATCACTAGACCACCTGCAGTATTAGTAACATAAAGGCACTCCTTCAGTTATGGTGCTATTTGGGGTTGCTGGCAAATTGTGGGGACATCACTCGGCAATCTGGTACCCTACTGCTTACACATCATTTTCATTTCACAGTTCATCATATCCACACCACCACCAGGCAGCCGGTGCACGGCAAGCCATTCTGCTTGGCATTGGACGATTTGCAGATAGCGAAACACGAATTCGCAGCCCTACTGAAACTTGGTTCCTAGTTTAGAACATATAATACTAAAACTTGAACCATGTTTTATAAATTTTTACTTTTGAGGTTTGGCACCCCACCCGAAAAACAGTTTTGTGTGCTGGCCTGACTATAAACCTTTGAAACACACTGAGGTTTTTATAAATATATTGTAAGTATAATGTTAGCTATAATGCCTTTAGCATTGAGAGAACCAGTTACATTTTCCAAGAACCAGAAATTCTAATTTCCCCTCATCATACCTCTATTCACTTAAAGTATGAAAAGGAATCGTAGGAGTTATGAATAAACTGTATAGTATCCATTTTAACGGATATTTAAAGGTTAAAATGGACAGACGGATAATGCTTGACATTCACGGATATTTACAGCACCTTTCTTTTTCAACAATAGACACAATAATTAACGACGCACATGAATGGATTCCTCTGTGCAGCTAGAAATCTTTTCCATTTTTTGGAGTAAAAGTCGCGGTGTAGACAAGTAAATACAGGAAACACTTAGGAATTATTTTACACCAAAATAAATCTTTGAGGGAACTATTTTTTAAACACTTCATAATGGCCACATCCCATATTTTGGCCCCAAAATTTGGTCAAAAACGTGCTTACGTGCGGCCCCATGATGCAAGCAAACTACATCACATTCAAGGCCATAGATAAACTCGTGCACACATATTCAACTTTCAACAATAAGAAGCCAGTTCAACATGTTCATAGATTCTCTAAACTTGTTATACAAATTTTTACAAATAGGAAAACTGGTGGAAAGTTTTAATGTTATTTTACCGAAACTGGTTAGAAAATAGTTCAGTCTGTAAAAGCTTTAACTGTAGATGGTTTACAGTATAACATCTAAGTTTTTCACAGTATTATAATAATTTACTATACATATTGATTTCACTATCAAAATTTTACAACAAAAATTGTCTAAAAATACTTCAGAAAAGTGCGTTAGCGTAAGTTGGAAATATTACAGGATTTTACAGGATTTTTTAATGCTAATTACAGGATTTTGAAAACTAACTTGGTGGCAGCCCTGCTGTATATGATGAGATGAATTATTGACAAGTTTATTGTAAGTAGAGAGAGCTGGTGGTACAACTTAATTTATTTATGCAGTAGTTGCTAGGTACTTTGGAAAAGAGTTACATAAATAAAGTTGCATTTTTCTGCTCTGTATCCTCTTTATTTGTCTCTTCCCTTGACTTTCACACTATGTATATTAGAGAAAAAAGTATTGCATTTTAAATTTTTTATATATTTAGACTGTGAAGGATGGCTTATTATGATTTCATTCCAATGGTAGCTTTTACCATAGTAAACAGGTAAATTGTACCAGTGTATGAAGTTGTCTTTCAGTAAGTAAGTGCTGAACAAGTTAGTGTCATTTATTACTATTTTGTGTTTTTATACAATGAGTAACCTTTACATATATTAAGTAAATTATGTAGGAAGTTTTGTTTTCTAGTCTGGTTCAGCATAACATAAATAAACTCTTCAAGCAACTGTACATATAAACAACACAAAATTTTTTTTTTTTGTTCAGATATTGGTATGATTTAATATATTAATATATTTAATTCCAAATAGACTTTTTAACTCCTAAACTCGTTCATAGTACGGGATTAATATTTATTGTATGGTCTATGTTAGCACAAAATAGTAGCACTATGGTTACACCATGCCATTTGTTATGGGAAAGAGTTATAGCAGTGGCGTAGCATTTAAAAATGTGTTGAGTGTGCTCCTTGAGGAGGGGGGGGGGGCGGTAACTAAAATTCACATCAAACTGGTTAGATATTGAGCCACTGCAAGTTGGAGGTGTTGGTGTCCTGGGAAGAGGGAAAGTGGGGACTGAGAGCAGACTAATCTTACTTCAAATTTTTCTGTGTGCAGAACACAAATTTACAAGTCTGACTCTTTCTGTCACTGCTGTGGTTTTAAATTTTCTTTGACGAAGAGTGTATTATGGTATCAGCATTATAACAGTTTCAATTATGAGGTTTGTGTCTATGTTGTTCAGTAAAAGGCAGAATGAGTCATTACTTGGTGCATAGCACTTGTGATTAAGGAAGGAGATATAGCATAGTTGGTTTTATACAGACTGCAGAAGTTCCTATACCAGAATGCTGAGCTATGCCATTGCATTAAAGTAAAGGAGGTGATAGTAGGTGTGTAGGAATTCAATTTTATGACAGATGTGTTGGCATATATTTTTTTAAAAGTAGTTCCTATGTAAAAACAGTTTTTGCCTCTACCATATTTGGTTTCAGTTGCACTTGGCTGACTGTCCAATTTGTGCAACACATAGTCTTCTTTCTAGTTTTTGACAGTTCTGTAGATAATCATGTGTGTGCAGTTCTACAACAAAATACTTTTCAATTTTATATAACACATAGTTTGCCAGTCAGCTTAATTTTTTTTGTACAGAAATCACCTCAGGTGGTAGAGGAATACATTTCTTTTATCATTGAAACAGCTGTAAAAAGGATACCAATCCAACTGTCAAAAAATAGAACTCTTAGCAATAAAAATTTTATAAGACTGGATTTAAATTTACTAATGATAATTTTGTTCATGTTTAGAAAGATCAGCTGGTAATTTATTATGTATTTTAATGCCAGAATGTAGCACCCGTTTTTCGAATACGTAATTTAGTTCTAGTTGGTCGAATATTAAAACAATTATTATTTCTGATATGCAAATAAATATCTGTATTTTTAAGAAACAATCATCTATTTAAAATAAATTTAATTAATGAATAAGTATACAGAGAAAGAAAGTAAGGCTATTTTAATTTTTTGAGAAGTGTTTGGCATCAACTGTACGTCTAATACATCCAATACTAACACATGCAGTAATATATATTGCTCTTTGTTGTTTTGAAATTTCACTGTGTTAAGATGAAGTAGTGTAAAAAAATTTACAGTTGGACTTAATCTAATGAAAGTATGCATAGTAAATTTGTTAATGAGATAAATGTTTATTACATACAAAGCATTATGTAAAGTAAAGCAAGCTGCACTAAGTTTAAATATATTATGTATGAGTAATGTGCATTTTACCAGTCGTATGACCATCTAAATGAATGCCCGAAAACTTGGTATTGCAACTTATATAAATGCTATTATTGTTATTACTTTTTTGTATGTTATAGTAATGAAATTAAATAGCAGCAGTGTTATCTCATATCATATACTTATATAATAATAGTAAAAAAATATATTATATAATTTATTAGAACTGAACTAAATTCTTGAATTTTGAGAATGCGTTATTCATAATTTCCGACAATTTTATTTCATCTGGTCATGAACTAATAAATATAATATGCGAAAAGTATACTAGCAGTTCTTAGAACAGATATTTCCTAAGTTGTTACGTGATTTACCACTCCTTGTACACAGCTATATGTAGTTTGAGCAAGATCAAAGCTACCTCACAGTACTTGTGTGTGTGACTGTCAGCATTTTCCAAGAAAGGAACAAGAAGAGACTGGCATTTTTATTTTGACCAGCTTGCTCCTTGATTTGATACCACTCGTCTTCATCTCATGGGATCATGTGAAATTTGTTGTCTAGGAAATTATCAGCATGGAATAGAACCATATGGCAAGAGTACAATTCATATCAGTCCTTGTTGTTTCCAGAGAGAATGACAGTCTATGTTATGGCATAGTGCATGCATCAGTATAGATAGATGTCACTTCAAGCATCTGCTCGGAATGTTTTTGACATCTTACTAAAGATGTTGGTGGTTTGTTATGTAATAATTTATTGTGATTAAATAACATGACATAAAGGCACACTTTGTATATTTCAGAGATATTAGACAGTGTCACTTAACTATGGTGGCAGTTTTTTTTTTTTCTACATAGATCAAGTTAGTGTTTCCAGACAACCTTTTTGTTCACAACATTATGATTAGTAATTTATCACATATTATATTTGAGCAAGGGTAATGATTTTACTGGAAATACTATATGTGTAATGTTTAATCATATTGGGGATTATTCAAAATTTTGAATCATTTGCTTTACTGCCCTCTCATTTGGTATGGATAGTTGGGAGTTGACTTTGTATACAATTACGTTTTCAGACCACTTACGACAGAGAAAAAAATTCGACTAAGAATGATGTTGACTTATTTGTCTAATGACGTGTTTTAAATAAAAATGAAACCTTGATACCATAAAAGAGCCGTCATGAAAACTAGAATCTGTCCTACTCCTGCAAAAAACAAAACTCAAGTTGGTCAACTGGTAGGCATCTACAAAGTTGACCTACTATGTTCCTTTGACTTAGTGTACATATGGCAACCTGGTAGGAACCTAGTTAAAAATATGAACAAACATATACATGGCTACAAACAATGAAATAATGTATCTGAAATAGCTGAACAGTCATCAGCCACAAGACATGGAATATAATTAAGATATTTGAAATTATAAAAAATGTCAGTACGTACAGGACAAGAATAAAACAAGAAGCAAAAGGAATAATGAAACTATCGGAAAATTGATAAATGATTTTGAACTCCAACCATCCTGATTTTGGTTTTCCGAGGTTTTCCTAAATCACTCCAGGAAAATGCTGGGATGGTTCTTTAAGAGTGCGTGGTAGATAAATAAACGCAAAAAAAATTGGGCCATGTCTCAAGTCAAAGAGTACTCTGTTGAAAGAGTACTCTTTCGCATAACAACAAGAGAGAGCTCTTGGTTGCTCTCATTCTCTCCAATTGGGACGATACTCTCTCGTATTTGTAAACATACGATGCAGAGGTTACAAGTGCATAATTTGTGTTAATACAAATTGTAAACATATTCAATACATTTGTGATTGATTCAAATAATAATTTTTAAACTTACCGGCGCCATATTTCAAGCGGGAATAGCTGTTTATAGGCAATGCCAAAATGTTTTATTTTGCAAATTAAAAATGCATATTACGGCCGAAAATGTTCATTGAATTTCTTGCCATAGGCAACTGCTTATTGGAAATAATTAATTTTGTATAAATATTGAAATATTTGCAATATATGTCACACGTTTCTTCAGTAACCTCAAACCATACCTGTAATCAAGATGGCGTACGTCAGAGAGCACGAGAGAGCGAGAGCAAGTATACAACTTCGTGCTCTCGCTCTTTCATACTCTTGGCGAACGATTGAGACAGGCAGAGAGTGCTCTCTCTGACGTATTTGAGAGAGCAAGAGCGCGAAAGAGCACTATTTGGGTGAATTGAGACACGGCCTTAGTTTCTACGCTTTTTTCGAAGCCAATAATAATGGATAAAATACTCAATGACAATCCTTGATAATAGTATTTGCCAACTTTATGAGTAAATATCTATCCAAAATTACTAATTCGTTATGCGTGATCTCTTGCGCCGCAGTTAAATTCACGAGTTTTCGGCGTCTGAGATTGTGCCTCAGAAGTTCGTTACACTGAAAACAATTTTGTTTAAAACCTTGGCTAAAACTATTGTCTAGGATTGCTATTGTTTAATTTTCGCAAATTGGCTTCAAGAAACCTACGGTTATAGATTAATGCTTTTAGCGCTGAATTATGTACCGCCCTCTTAAACTTGACACCTTACTTTTTTTTCCGCAAGTACCGTTACCAAGGCAGTAAAGCTGTTAGAAACGTACTGTACTCACTCAGGAAACTTGAGACTTGCTGCTTAGTTACTCCGTATGGCTCAAAAGGGCAAAAGAAAAATTTCAGTACATTGAGGTTTATCTGTAGCAAGTATTTTGGTGATGTATCCATTATTTTTTTTTTTCCTGTAGCTGCATCAGATAAGTCTGAGATAATGATTGTCAAAAATAATTTTACATTGTTAAACTGGCTAGGCCTGAACAGCCAGAGTAATATTTGCCCAAGAGGCTTACTTTAAATTACCTGTTTCAATCAATGGTACATTAGTTTGTGGCTATTTTGACAAGTGCAAGGAAGTTGGAACTTCTTCCACTGTGTTCAGATCTCCACGTGGAGTGCAGCACCATGGCATTTTGGTGTTGCAAATTCCTGTTGTCTAAGGAATTGTTGATGCAAGTTAGTTCTGAAAGTTGCTGTCTGTTTTTTTTTATCCTCTTCTCTCCTCAAATTAAGACTAATGGGGAAACTGAGTGAATTGTTTGTTTACAGGCCGTACTTTGAAATGAAGGCACAGTTCAACCAGGTGCTTGAGGAACAGAAGAAGAGGGTGAAATCCTTAGAACAACAAGTTGGCCAAGCGAAGATGAGCTATGCAGAAGCTTTGCGAAATTTAGAACAAATCAGTGATGAAATTCATAGGGTATATATTGAGCATAGTAATATTAAAAATTTATTTTTGTTTGTTTAATATTTCCTTTTGATTTTGCAATTATTTTCTCTTTTAAATATTAAAGATAATTCCTGAATATTTCATTTTCTAAAAGTTTCTGACGGTTGTGTTTTAGAATGTGTGATTACTTTCTGAAATTATCTACTATTGTTATGTAATTAGAATTCTTCATTAGCTATTTTCATGCATGTAATTTTTAATGATAGTTACTTTTGGAACATGATGAACAGCAGAGAAGCTAGCAGAGTTCATGAAAATAGACATCAGTACAGTATTGGAGTTCATCAAAACAGATACAGATACATATTAGCATTGTGTGTGACTGTAGTAAGTGATTGGTTCAACTGTAATTTTTGGGGCTATGTTGTAGGCAAGGAAAGGTGATAATGCAAACAGTTCTCGGCCAGAGTCTCTAGGGACTAGGAGACCAGGTGTTGGTGCCGACTCGCCTCTCCCGGTTACGTCTAGTACACCAGACACAGCAAGCGAAGCAAACCCTATAGAGCCCCATCCATTGCTTAGTTCTTCATCTCAGCTTGATACTGGTAATTATTTCTTTCATTGGCTGCAATAATGAATATTTCTATGGTCTGTAAATTATTAGTATCATACTGTGATTATTTTAGATGAGCCAATTGGTTCTAATATTCAGTTAGGTTAGTTTATTCTCCCTGCTTAAACCAGCGTGTATGGTGAGAGTAATTTATTCTGTAAAATAGCTAATTCACCTATATAATTGTGTTGGTTTTTCTGGTACGTAAAATGTATTATGTAATATTATGGTAGGGTTTGATATAATACTGTGGTTATTTTAATCTGTAATACGGTGCCTACTTTGTTTGCTTGCCTTTAGATGCGTGGTCAGACTCTACTGGAACTGGACCTCCTGACTCAGATTCAGAGGAGTATTTGAGGCTACCAGACAAGCTGGGTCCTTCTTCATCTCCTACCATTTCAAAGGTAGAGTTGCTTATTTGATTTACAACAATTGTTTTTCTAAACAAATAAAAATACAATTCTAGCCCAACTTCTCCAGATGTGTGTTGAGTTACACTTTTAGCTGCACACAGAGTTAATATAAGGTATGAAAATAATATTTTTGTTGGCAATAGCGTATTGTTATGGAAACATGTTTTAATCTTATAGTGCTTGTATATTCTAATTTTTGCCACAAAAATTTATGATCAATCCTTTTCTACAATCTTCTTTCAACAGTTTCTTTATTTATTTTAACAAAATTCTCATCTCATATCAAGGAAGTACAACGTGAACATGTTGAACTTACACTACTAACCAACAATACTTACCATTTTTAAGGCACCTACAACTATAAAACACATACATCCGGTGCAATGCCAAACACATTGGCTTGGCCAGAAACATGCTCAGTTAGTGGATAAATGGCCACAGAGCAGATACCAACAGGTCATAGCTGTTTCCAGCATAAATAACTGGAAAAACCAGTTGCTTTACATGCACCCTCTCACAGTTCGACTTCTGACTTCCATAACAACACAATAGTTGTGCAGTCCTGAGACAACTTAAGGTTTTATAACTTCTGTGTCACATTTAAAAATTTCCCATCATACTTTGCCCCTCATCCATTACACTAACTACAGTATTTGCATTCCGTCCTGCCACCACTAACCAAACTATAGTTTGCCACCTTTTGTTGTCTAAGAAAGTTGGCCTTGCCAATGAAAAGCTGTGTTGTACAACATGGAAAAATGTTCTGTCAGTGTGTGTTTTTATTTTTATCATCCTGTAAGTACAATTCTTTAAGTACAGTACCTGTGCATTTCTGTCTGAATTTTATTGTGATTAGTAGATTTGGGTCTTATTTCCTGCCATTATTTTTACATGTATATTATAATATGAGTGATAGGGTCAACTATCTGTGCTCTGAATCATCAAATTTACAAATTTACAGTTTTTTGCTTTCTACTGGTAGATAGAAAAACTTACTGTTTGTTGTACTATTTGTTATCAGTTGACTGTGAGCACTTGTGGTATTCATTCATGTGTGGCAGAAAATTAAATGTTCACAGAATAATTTTGAGCTGGCGTGTGTGAGTGTGGTGCTATTCGTGTGATGCCTGTAGGCAGAGATATAAATTAAACTCACTTAGCATGAATGTGTTTATGTATAGTCCGGTTCCAACAATTTTGTTATTACTCGTGTCAACATTTTAACTTTTACAATTATTAGTTTCAACAAATACCAATAGCACATTAAACGCAGTAGTTTTGTGTGGAAATGTTTTAAACTTTGACCATTAAGACAGTGCTGTAGCAACGGACTTGTTTTGTGGTGCAAGTATGTCACTGGTTGATACAAACAACAGGGACTTTACAACTGCAACAGAATTTCACAAAATCAAAATTCACTATGACCCACATCACCTACCTATAACCATCAGAAGTAGCTCATCATTCATTCAGTGATCACCATATTTGTCACAGAAATTAATCACTCTATTTTGTAGAAAAATATTCATTATGTATTTAGGAAATAAGATTCTGTTTATTTTCAATTCAATTAATGAAGTGTTACTGTAGTGTGTACAGTAAACCTTAGTTTTATCGGACCTCCATTCAGCGGAATTCATATTTAACGGACAAAATCTGACTATACAAAATTATTCCACCGTCGGGTCTACAGTACTTGTCACATGCAGCACAAGACCTACCTGGTTAGGGAGGCTATTTTTAGTTGTGCAATGGGATGTGTGCCGTGTCCAGGCAAGCATGATTGTCTACCTGAATTTTTTACGGAACTAAGATCAACAGCGCAAGACCAACCTGGTTATTGTGCTTTTGTGAGTGACATCAGGCGTGTGCGCACATATAGCCGCGTAAGACAGTAAGCAGAGCTAGTCGCTGATTGATCGGTGTTTTGACGTGTCCAGGCAAGAATGACTGTCGTGTCTAGCTTGAATTTTTTACGCAGTTGCTGTGCATGCGCATTAAAGATTGTGCGTTTTTCTTTAATGAAATGGCATCTGCAACAAGACAGAAAAGAAAGAGAGTAACTTTGACATTAAGCCAAAAAATTGAACTTATAGAAAAGTTAGAGATTAATTTACTGCATAACTTTGGGTGTTTTTTTAAGCACAGGGAAAATATATTATAGGGCAGGGAAAACTGGGAAAAATACGGGAAATTTAATTGTAACAAGTTGGCGGGAACCCTGTGTTGTCACAAGTGCCTTATTCTTATTGGTGCAGTCAAATGGGAGACGTTTCTGAACAAAGATATGCTGCCAATAACCATGAAGCATAGCTGTCGATGTGAACGTAAGACATTGTAACAAAGTGATGCAAAATTCTTTTCGCGACGAAATTGTGGCTCTAAAGGCTTTATAAAAAATTAGTTGTGGTGTAAAATACGAGTATGTCGATTTCTGTTGACGTGCTTTCAGTATTATTGTATTTAAATAAGAAACTACATGGAACTATATTGAGTAACTTCACTGCCAACCATAGAATCAGTAAGGCAACTATAGTTCATTTTGAATTATGTGCAGTAATGACTAGTGATATTTTTCAAAGGTTGAATTTTTTGTGCTCACTTTATCCAGAATGACCTATATAGTGTTAAACAAATGTAAATCTGTTATTAGTTGAATTACAGTTTATGTAAATTTGTTACAATATGCTGTATTACATTTTAAGTTTTGAGTTGTATTTGCAGTAGTTGTACTGTGAAGTGTGCTGTAGTTATTCCAAGTCAAAGGTAGGGATATGTTTTTCTAAGTGGGTTGTTTTTGTTTATCTTTATTTTATCAAATGGAAATATTGTTGCGGGGTTGCATGACGTTTTGCTGGATAGGCCAGCTTCATCAAGCGGCAAGTTAAGCCACACTGATTAATGGCAGCGATGGAAGCGTGGTTGGTTGCCCTAGCAGTCCGGGAGCGAACTAGGGTGTTGCTGGAAAATTCAAATTGAAGGGTATTCTGGTGCTGTGATTGCAGTTATCTGATGTTGAGACGTGGGGGTTGTTGAGATTTGGTTATGTATTGATGAGCTAGTTCTCAGCACCTTAGTTCTGAGCTATTGTTTGAGGATGGTAGTTCTTATACTATGTTGGTGTTGTAGCACTGGGAACTGGCTCATCAATATGTAACCAAATCTCAACAACCCCCACGTCTCAACATCAGATAACCGCAATCTTAGCACCAGAATACTCTTCAATTTGAATTTTCTAGTGACACCCTAGTTCGCTCCCGGGTCACTAGGGCAACCAACCCGCTTCCACTGCCGCCATTACCCAGTGTGCATGAACTTGCCGCCTGATGAAGCTGGCCTAGCCATCGAAATGTCGCAGATCTGCACAACAATGTTTTTGTCATTTTTATATGTATATATGATTAACTTTCAAGAAGTACCAGCGTGTGAGTACCTCACCTTTCTGTCTATTTAATTGGTTAACCTATCACTAAAGCCTTCTTCACACACATTATCAAATTCAATTTAGCACAGATTTTTGTTTCTTGGTTTTCATAAAACCAGATAACATGGTTTTAAATACAGTAGTTAAAAATTCCAAATTCATTTTAAATGATTACAGTTTTATTATTTATGTAAAATGGTGGTGATACTTGTGTAGGAAAATTGTAATGCAGACAATATCTCTTATTGTTTGTTTTGGTTCACCTATATTTTAATAATTCAATTTGTGGATTTACTGATATCTCATGCAGATGGCACGCTAGATAATTTTTGTGATTGCTTGTTTGTTGATGAGTTTATATAACAAGTAGTTTGCATTTTTTTTTTTTTTTGTAGGCAAATGGGGAGAGCCAGTCAGAAGTTTCGGAATACATGAGCTTATCTCAGTTATCGTCCAGGCATAAAAATGTTCCAGAGGAGGCTCATAATATTTCCAAGCCAGTTGCAGAGCTTCCTGTTTGCTCTCAGGACACTCTTCAGTCTTCATCCATGTCACCTCGTCACATTGCTATCATGGAAACTAGTTTTGTTAGTCAACAACAGCAGCCAAGGCCTCCCTCCACACCCCAAAGTGAGACTTCTTTAAGTTCTCCAGTTCTGCAACGTGAAGACTCCAACGACCAAATCTGGACAGAAATCAGTCTTGTTGATTCCCCTGAAGATGTAACGAGTCAGACCTTTGTCAAGATGGGCCAAAGTGCAAGAAACCTTACGGAGAGGGACTTCAATCTGTTTTCACCTCTTACTAATAACAGTGCTAAAAATCCACAGCAGCCTGAGAAGTCTGATACAATTAGTTTCAGCAGTGTGATAAAAAATCCTTTTCTTCCAATCGCAAGCTTTCCAGAAAAGAGTTTCCTTCCTCAGAGTCCTTTGTTAACGAAAGCTAAAGCTTCCAGCAAGCAGGAGTCAACTTCTGTTCAGGATGTTCCTACAACTAATAAAAGTGGCGATGAGCAGGTTACAAAAACATTGAGGCCAGGAGGAATAGGGCTGTTCCGAGCAGCAACAGTCGATCATTCTTCTCAGTCAAGCATATCCGGGTGGATAGCTAGATCAGCCAAAGGTGCAGAAGATAATAGGCGGCAGAGTTTAGATGTATTATGGAGTGGTCCAGCGACAGAGCGTGTGAAAGAGCTGTTGTCTCATGGCATGATGATGCTGAACATATCTTCACTCACAGAGAGAAGGGGCAGTGATTCGAAAGGTGGCAGTGTTGATGATAGGGTTGAAACTGAAGCTGTCAATGAAGGTGAGGCATTGCTGTGTTTGTCAAGCCGTATACTTTTTGTTGTTATTTACCTGTACTGTATTTCACTGATGTTCAGTATGTGTGTTTTTAGATGGGAGAAGTACTCCAGTTACGAAAAAAGTGCCATCACCACTTGAAAAATCCTTGGCATATCTAAATGTTGAAGAGGACTCTTTGTCTGATAGTGAAAGCTTAGCAAGGTAACAGCCTCCACTCTCATGCATGTGTGTGTATGTGTGTGCGTGTAAGTGTGCATGTATGCACAGGTAAGTGTATTTGTATACTCGGGCTAGTGAGTGTTTTTTTTTTCCTTAATTATTTTTCTTCTCAGTTATTTTTTAAAACTCTAAATATATATGTGGTGTTTTACACAAAAATCATTCAAGTGTTAATTCGTAACAGTCTACTTTTTTGTTTACAAAACATTAACAGTTTAAGTTTAGTTAAAATGAAGGAAGCAGTTTTTGATAACTATTAGATTGAAGGCAAGATTACTAATTGGTGTTAGTTTTATTGCTGCCACAAATTAAGTTTAATTTACAAACATATGTAAATGATTGCTTAAATTTACAGATAACTAAGTAAAACTTTAACTTGAATTAAGAACAGGGGTGATGGAAGGTGTTCGTCATTAAGAGGTCAAGAATCAGAATCGGAAAATAGTTCAAAGAAATTGTACGCCTTGGGCTAGTTTGGAAGTGGAATGACATAATTTGCTAATATCACACTCTCACATAAATAATTTTACTAAGAATGTGATGGTAAACAATAATTGTTTTGTACTTATTTTTTTCCTTACGCTACATAGTATATTAGAGGGTGAGTGATATGACCACTCCGACACTCTGGTTCTACCGACTAAAATGTACTGTTCAACATCAAAGAAAGCTCTGACATGAGAAAAAAAAGATGGCGTTTAATATACTGCCTAATTAACTTAAAAATGTATGTAAGCTCGTGTGGCAAAATTACATAACAAAGCAAGCATATAAAATAATAGCAGTTACTGCCAAGTCTTAAGTAAGAGATATGAAAATCCCATTGAGTGATACAGTTTTATTTGGGATATTTTGCAGTTGAGAGGGTTGAAACAAGAAAGTGCCAAGCCTCATTTTTACACTTCTGAGCAAATTAAGATTGAAAGTTTGATGAAATCCTTAAATCATGGTTATTGCTTACATGTTGTTTTCAGTGTGTGAAGATTAAGTTTGATATGTTTTGATTAAATTGTAATAGATTATAATGTGATATTTAAATATTGAAGATATAATTTGGGGTAGTATTTAGGAACTTTGTATGTCGCTTGACATTTTCTTGTCCCACATGAAATGAATCATCGTTTGTTCTTGCAATAATGTTTAATTAGAAATGCACACACTATAATAATTTTTGTAACTTCCTGCCAACGATATTGTCACCAAGTTATTGTCAATTCATAAATTATTTTTTTACAACTTTTAAGAATAACACATTTTAACTGTCACAAACTTCAAGACTTGCTGAAGAAGTAAAACATAGAGACTCAGATGAAAATCTAATAGTAGTATAATAAAATGAAAGAAGTCTATACAAAACATTTTACTGCCTTCTTTCTTTTATTTCTTTACTTGATTTTCTCGCACACATAAAAGCAACCTTTTGTCTTTTAAGATAAAATTTTTAAAAATATATAGAAAACTTGCTGAACTTAGAAATACTGAAGAAACATCGGACCCAAACGTGTGATGTATCAAGATGCAACATTATCCGAGGAGTCTTGCCTAATGTAGTATGTGTCAACATCTGCTGAGTGTTGAGTGTATTAGTTATGAAATATTGAGGGAATGTATTCCAACAACTTCATAACATCACATACTTTGTTTTTTCTGGATCTTCCTTGCTCCTTGGTACTTGTTCTTGGGGTTCAAGGTACTTACTGTACCTCACTTCCTGGTGATGTACTTTTCAAAGTTGCTATTCATTCTGTGTTTCACTTTCATGACTCAAGGATTGCTCTATTCAAATCTGAAGCAAATGGCATCTGCAAATATCAGATCCGCACCACTAACACACGTAGGCCTATTT
The DNA here is from genome assembly GCA_003012365.1 of Medauroidea extradentata. Lineage (NCBI taxonomy): Eukaryota > Metazoa > Arthropoda > Insecta > Phasmatodea > Phasmatidae > Medauroidea > Medauroidea extradentata. The sequence continues at coordinate 41,180 of PNEQ01071245.1, forward strand.
TTTTATGTATTCGTCAGTCCGTTATTCAAGTCATGAAAATCAGTCATCTTCATTTCACTAACGCTTAACTTTGATTTTCACCCACAGGTTTGATGTTGTCAGAGCAAACCTTAAGATAACATTCATACAATGTTTTTATATTCATGTCACTTACTAAGTAAACTCGCTGAGTATTTTGGAATCTGCTGTAATGTGACTGGTACTTAGGAATTGCCTTGATATGATCACGGACATTGTGGACTGCTTCCTCTGAAAAGCGATTGGGATGGTTTTGATGTCTTCCATGTTGATCAAGTGTGGGAGTCCCTGTATGTGCCTTAATCTTGCTAGTTATGTTATTTAAACTACCTCTATGATTCTGAAGACCAAGGATACTCATAAATAATATTTTGCAAACCCTAACTGATTTTCCATTCACTTTGATCTCGTAAATAAATGTGTTTTGTATGTAAGGTGTTTCCGATTTTGCATTGTTACTGTACCTCTGCTTTACAGGAGTAGCCTCAATTCTACTAAAAAGGTACGCATTTTGCTTATCAAAGTCTCTTGTGTCCCAAAATCCATTAAACAAACCAGTCACTTCTTCTACTTGAAGATCAAAGCATTTTAAAGGACAGCGACACTTTTTCCCAACTGTTGACGAAGGAACTGTGTTTCCAGAAGATAAGGTGTACTGCTTACCTTCATTCTTCCTACTTTTGTTTCTGCGAACCTTCATCTTTTTGCTCTTTTTGCGGCCTCTAAGTGCCTTGGCAGGGGAGACGAGTGAAGATCTCTGCCTCATTTCTTGGTGGTCCTCATCCTGAAAAACATTAGTTTTTTTGTGTTTTGTAGGCATACTTCAGTAAATATTACAGAAACTTTGTAAATTTACAAACATAACCACAGTAAAAACTAATAACTTGATGCTCTGTAAAGTCTATTGAGGTTGCCCCAAAAATTTTATATGTTTTTAAAATGATTATGTAAGAGGCAACACAGTGCTAAGCAACATTGGGCAACACATTGCCAAACCACACATTCTTTTTTTTTGCAATACGTGTATGTGAAATTGACTTTTGATCTAACCAACAAAACTGTAAATTTTCAGGATTAAAATAATGCCAAGCTACACTCACCTGTTTCTCACTTTCAGAGGTGCTGTTGTTGTCTGTCTTTGGAATATAATCGCAGTGGGCCATGTTTTTATTTTCTTCATCCTTTGATTTACTGAAAACGTTGACCTACAAGCCTTTCTTCAACTTTGGTGCTGTGATGCTTGACACTGTCTCGACTCTAAAACAAATGTAAAATTATCGGGACAAAAACTGAAACATTACACTAATGCCATCCATCTGTTTTGCTTCCAATGAAATCATCTATCCAGCACATTCATAATATCACATTTCCTCACTTAATGGTGCAACCAGTTTATTATTTTTGTAATGTTAATTTTTTTTAATGTTTATATTATATATACACGCACAGGCAGAGACAGAGACTTCCAAATAAACAATTTTATGTAAAAATTATTAATTATTTACGTAAAATCAATTTTTTGTACACTATTTATTAGGGGTGTGCGAAGCTTCGCATTGTCGAAGTCGAATCAAAGATTTTTGTTCCTTCGACTTCGTCTACGACCAATAAAAATCTTCGAGTTGAAAGTCGGTCGAAGATAACCACAATTCGCATCAAAACAGAAAAAATTATTTATGTGGAGCAGGTAATTGTCCGTTTATTTGTAATTGTGTTATTCTGTATAACTTTCACTTAAAAATTCAAATTCATGGCACAGTGGTGAACTATTTATTTTGTTTAGGCTACATTCCGCGACACAATTTCACTTAAGTCGGAATCACAATAATCCAACAAAACTACGCCAGCGCAACGAAAAAAAATATCTGTAGCCAGTAAATCAGTAAGTACAGTAAAGTACCATTTATCCAGACTTCCAAACACTGGAATATTCTAAATAATGGACATATTAAAAATATTTCCCTACATACCTTACGCATTAAACATTTTTTTTCGCTCAGCACCACTGTAATTTCTGCTTTACCGCAAATATATATTACGTAAACAACACCGAACTAAGGGCGGGATTCATAGTCCCAACTTAAGCAAGAACTTCGTCAAGACGGTCTTGTTTCTTAAGAAAGCGATTTCCCAACCCCAATTGCATAGTCGGTGTCCAGAGGATAGCTTCATGAAGTCGACGAGCTTGGATATGTGCTACTTCCGGTTTGACGAAGTAATTGCTTAAGTGGTCGAAGACACACGAACATACACGACTACATACGAGTTGGAAATAACTTTCGTGCTTTCTGCTTTGTTTCACTGGCAGTTCCATTATACGTTCGTCGCTTTCTATTTTTTATTAATTTTTAAGATGTCTGGAACATGTTCGCGGTATTACACGCCTCTGGAGATAAAAAGTATAGAAAATAAGCAAAGAGTAACCGATTTAAACATATATTTTTAGTAATGGTTAAGCATCAAAATGAATATTAGTTATACTGTACATTTTTTCAGTAGTAAATTCTGAAATCATTTTCAGCTTTATGTTTGAAATGGTATAACTACGTATTTTGATATTACAGTACTTTAGGTTAGCAACATAATGGACTATTATTACTGAATGCAAAGACGAATATCTTTCTAACCTCGTGTTTGATTTCCAGTTTGGTTATCGGTAGAATATTTCAAAGTATTTTACAAATAAACAAATTGGTAGCTTGTTTGTACTGACTAGGAATTTGTGACGTCATACGAGAGCGATTTGAACAAGACGTTGCTTAAGTTACGACTATGAATCCCACTTAATTACATCAACATAAAATCGCAATATCTTTTGTTGCAATTTGTTTTCATAACTTTACTCAACTGAAGTCGCATCGCCTATTCAAATAGCCACGGAATAACACTCCACCGTTAGCAAAAACTACCTATATTTACTTTGCTTGACGTCTTAAGTCGTCTCGCGAGTGAACTTGGCCAAGACAGTCTTGTTTGCAGACTTAAGAAGAACCTCGACGTCTATGCAACACGACCTTCTCAAGCAGTGACTATGCAACAGAAATGTCTGCTCTCAAGCCACTAGAAAATAAGATTGTCTTTCGTCGAGTCCATGTGCTTAAGAACGGTCTTAAGAAAGGTTTATGACATTGAATAAGCATTTGTGACGTCATACGAGAACGACTTGACCAAGAAGTTGCTTAAGGCTGTTCAAGAATGAAAAAAAAGTTGTTAAATTCCATATTCAGCAACTTCTGTACTTAAATCATGTGTAATGAAATTATTTTAAACCAGAACCGATACATTAAAATAGGTTTTTATTACTTTTTTATATACTTTATCGTTATAAAGTTCTGGCAAGCAAAACAGAAAAAGTATTCGTCATTTTTGAACGAAATTTTTTTTAATTACCTTAAAAAGTGCTTCTAACATCCCAAAGAAATTTTGTGAAGCTGCCAGCAGGCATTCTCGAGAGAGAAAAAAAATTCTTTCAGCAAATTTTATATCGAAAATTAGCAGCAACTTGGATTGTCTAAAAAACTGAAATATTAGGTGAATGTCAAATATAACGATTTTACACAATAGTGCCATTCTTCCTGATTACATAGACACCAAGTTTATAGCAATGCAAGCAGTATACTCTTCGTGGTCATTGACTGAAGTAACATGTGCAAATCCCCGTCGACGACGTGGCGAGGATCCGCTGAGAGACGTCGAGATACCGCGATAAGCTACCAGTAAGGTGGCGCCCCTCGCGGAGCTCGCTGCAACAACGCGGGGGGTTTTGTGAGGTACGGTGGCTCGCTTGATACTTGAATTTTCGCAGGGGTTTTTTTGGTAGATGCGGTGTAGTGGATTTCGCGTTTTTTTTTTTTTGTTAGACGCGGTGTTGTGAATACAGTTAGTGTGGTTAACAGTGATATTGAAAACTAGCGCGTGTTATATTCAACTTTTTTCGACATAGCAAAGTCTCGGCGGCGGATACAATTGAGGCATAACTGATAACTGAAAAATATTCATATTTAATATGTACATTTAATAATCAATCTTTTTTTTTTCTGCAAAAGAAAAAAAATTCGCTAACTTTGCTACGTTTTGTTGACATACTACGGTGTTGGAAAATTAAAATTCGCGCTCATTCGTAAAACATTAGTATTCAGTCACGATAGACCTTCTATAATATTTCATCTCATTATATATGTATAAATTTAGTGCTGGGAATTTCAGCTTGCAAAAGTGTGCATATACTTAGTGATGTCAATTTTGGGAATTACAATAAAATA
>PNEQ01071246.1:0-45360 GCA_003012365.1 Medauroidea extradentata
AACATCTTTACAGCAAAAATCAGCAGATGAAATATCTGCTATAAAAAGAAAACTTTACACTAGAAAGTTAAACTGCAATTTTAATGAATATATTAATCTATTACTTTCGAAAATGATTTTAGGCTGAAGTATCATATCTAACGAGATATTGTACGAAGTCATCCCGCCTAATTTTTTGTAGTTTCTGATATTAACAGTTGTGTAGAAAACTCCCAAAAAAGTGGTCATAACTTAATTTAAAAAAATTCTAAAAAATATTTTTTCATGGTCAGTCTACTTGAAATTGTTCTCTGATTCTTGTGCCACGCAACAACAATCGAAAATTTAAAAAAAAATCCGTCGCTCCATTGCCCTTAAGAGGCCATGTCACCTTCCCGATAATCTCGCGGCAGTGGATGGATGCGTGCGTGATGAGCGATAAGGAAGAGGTGGAGTAAAGTAGGTTGTGCAGGGAGGCGAACATAATATAAGGCAAGACAACGGAGAGAGAATGACCTTCACGCATCATTGCCGGGAAGGGATGTCACAGTCTACAGGATGGCTAGGCTGCGTTATGTGAGACGAGTGCGATAAAATTGAAGAGTATTGATTGCTCAAATGCCCAGAGAACTAACCGAATACTTGCTAACTTAGGCTAGGTGTTCATTCATAATATGTATATACGCCTACCTGTAACGCTTCGTGAATGTGTGTAAGTATTCGTTACAATGCAGTACAATGTGTAATAATCAAGAAAATATTTACACAATTTACACACTTTATTAGGTCGTGTATATGCAAGGACAGTAATGATATAACTTTTTTAAATTAATTGTTAAGATTTTTTCCTTTATAAATGGCATTCTGTTTATCAAACGCATACAACTTCGAGTTGATGTTTTAGAATAATTAATTAAACTGGAACTGCGCCTATGGCACACAAGAAAAATTAAAAAAATTATAATCTAATTTACAGTTCCCGCCTGAGGCTGGTCTGCAATGCGATGTGAGGAGGCAGACCCCGGTATTAGCCGACTGATCTACCTGAGAAACTATCCTGTCTATAGAGGCCAGCCGGAAGAATGAGTGACGATGCATGGTATGCTGATAGGGCAGCGCCGGAATGAAAGGGCGAGGAAAACAGGAGAACCCCGAGAAAATCCACCGGGCAGCTGGTTCGTCCGGCACAAAAGCCACATTGGAAAATCTGGGTGCCCCCGACGGTGACCAAACCCCAGTCCGCTAGATGAAAGGCCCGCGCGCTGGCACTGAGCCACCGCTAGGGATATTGTATCTCTTCCGACAACTTTTAAATGAAAAATTAGAGGGAACATTGACAAAGAGAGACATCACTTTAACATGAAATTCGCGTACACAACAATTGAATTTCTTGTGATAAAAAATTGGAGCTCTGAGACAGAGTACAAACTATTTTACAGCGAACTACGTGCAGCACAGCACTTTGTAGCACAGAACATAGTTGGTTGATAGTCGGCCTGTGACACGAAATGTCCTGGGTTCGAATCCCGTGATAGGTGTGAGAATGAATTTGTGTCTGTCTCGCTGGCCCAAGAGTTGCGAAAAGTTTAGATAGTGGAGTTATAGAGTTCAGAGACACTACTGTAGCATGAGTTATTGCTGAATATGACCTCTTCAAGCAATAATTCACTCGTTTTGCTCCCATGAACTTGACCACAACAGAGTTAAATTGTTCTACACTATTACTGTCGATATCTTTCAAGAGACTCCTAGCATTACGAAGAATACAGTGATTCTTAACGTCTTCTAGTATTGCATGCTAACCACTCTTGATCATTTGTGGCAGCCAGTTCTTTTCATCAGGTTTTTCACCTTCACAAAAGTACGATGAACAATTGGAATGATAACAAAAAATGTGCTTTGGTGCATTAGCTGCATCCTTATGCAAGCTCAAAATCCTCTCATTTTCAGTGATTTTTTCTATTTCTCTCCAATGACGAGCAGCACTTACAACAACATTTCTCATTATTACTAGGCCTATGCTGTTTCCAACAGCTTGTCTCAGTTTAATGTGTTTTAACTTAGTGTTGGATGCAATATCTTTCAGTTTGTTGCTATAATTCCTTAATATGTGATTGCAACTTTCAACTTTTTCAACTGTGACGTCATCATAAGGTCGTGCAGAAAGAATTCTGCTGTACATGCTGCTATCGCCATCAGCGATTAGTGTGCTGTATTTGAGGCCATACCTCTGTATGATATTTTTAAACAGGAAGAGGAATTCTAGGTATACCATCCTCTCCGACATCGCCTCTGGCAATAGCAAATTCCGCCTCTTCCTTTGCAGCTTTAGCCATCTCTGTCAATGCCGTTTCTTCCCAACCTTCACATACTCTGTCACGGTACGTTGCAAGTTTGCACATGTATATTGAGACGTTGATGGGATGTTGAGGCTGGATGTAAGTTCCTCAAGTTGCCTAAATCCTATTCCAATACACATAGCTCCAGAAACAGCTGCAGTGTTTACATAGATAATTTGCTTGCTATCAGTGTCTATTGGTAAACTAAATTTCGCATTGCACAACAGGGGCGTCGTCATTTCAGGTTTTTCTTGGGGGGGAGGGCAAGACTTTTTTCGGCGACAGTGACCTTGTGGCATCTTTTTTATTAGTTAGGTGTGTATAAATTAGAAACGTAAATAACTAAAATTCAGTTTTATATGTTTAAGTTAGCATTATTTAATTAACAAAATACAAAAAATAGATTTTATACACTTAAGATTCCAAATGCAGGAGGAGGACATTTGTCCCCCTCTCCTGCCCCCTTAAATGACGCCCCTGTTGCACTTGTTGCATATCACTGAAAATATGGACATGAGACCTTTTCGCTGTTCTTTTATAATGTCTCAATTCTCTACTGTACATCCAAATGACCCATGGTTAGAGATTGTTTCCAATTTAAAAAAAAAAAAAAAAAAATGGAATATTTACAATATGTCTACCTGTCACGTCGAAACAATCGGCTTCGTTTGTCACGAGGCTGGAATGGATCTGTAACTCGCATACTTCTTCGTCAGCTGGAGAAATCTGTGAATCGTAACCATTTAGTAACTGAAATGTCGGCTAATTAAACGTGACGGAATAAAAAAAAACTTAACGGGATCATATTTTAATGGTGTTTCACACTTATTGGATTTCATTTGTTCAAGCATTTAAATAATTCAGAATATCCTACACATCAGCAAGATACAATGATGATTCCGAGCGTTATTATTAGCGTAAACGGTCGTAAATAAACACAAAATAACAGATGTAACTTGTTTAGAACGACCAACAGTAACATACAAAATTTAAGTAGCAAGGAAGAAAATATCCCGTTTCTCGTTCTGGTATTTAATTGGTTTTTCTAACGCCACATTTTCGACTATTGACGTCAGTTGTAGATGTGCCGGTATCGTTACTGTAACGCATCGCGTTTAGCGTTTAACGCGACCTCAGATGTAGCCGGGCCTTTAGATATGATAGATATATTTTGGTCACCTCTCAACATCACGGTCTTTAGCGCTGGTGAAGGGTGACACGAGGTGAGTATGGAGCAGCGCCGGAATGAATGGGCGGGGGAAACGAGAGATCCCCGAGAAAACCCGCCGACCAGCGGCATCGTCCGGCACGATTCCCACATGCGAAAATCCGGTGACAGACCCCGCTGGGAATCGAACCCGGATCGCCTTGGTGGGAGGTGAATGGTCTAACCTCTTTTTCACCGTGGCCCTCCGGGCCTTTAGAGGGTGCATATCTAATCTATCCGGATACGTCACTTGAATTTTGCGTATGTGAGATTAATTGTGCAGTTGGAATGGACCAACACAGTTTAATAAAATAAGTTTATTAATTAAATAAAATACAATTATGTAGATTTTGCTTGATTTTGTTTCTGTTTTTTAGTATTTAAATAGGAAAACACACGGAACTATATTGTGAAATTTCACTGCCAACTATACAAGCAGTAAGGGAACTATAGTTAAGCCCAATACACACGAGCCTCTTTCTTGTACATCAAGGTGATCACGAAAATGTGAACAAGAAGGCTTACACTCCCTTGTAAACATACTTCATGAACGTACTGTACACACGGTAGTACTTGCGTACTAGCTTGAAATTGCCTCTAAGCCGAATAGAGTTAGATATACGAGGCCCTTTTTTGTTTTTTATACTATTTTTTTAATTTTGTGATTTTTCTTACTATGAAAAATAACAATGATATGGAATTTTTCATTTTTAATTGTAAGAGACATCAGTTATATACAGGATATAATCTGAAAAATAAAGTTCTGTGCCTATACGAGGCTTCAATTTGTGTTCTACTCTCAAATAAATACTATTTAGAATATATTAACGTACGTAAACGAGCCACATGAAAATATAAACAAACGACTTGCACGGGAAGGTGCATGAAAATTAGAACCGCCTCTAAATGATCCTAGCTAGAATGCAAGATCTTGCATGCACGCTACTTGCATACAAGTCGGCCATTCACACGATGCAAGTCACCTTGAACAAGAAGGTGTTCACCTTCGTGTTCAAAAAAGATAACCGTGTGTATTGGGCTTTAACGTTGAACTGTATGCAGTAACTGCTACTGATATTTTAACGGCTCACTTTTTCCCGAATGACCTATAGATAAACGTGACACTGTGATAATTTAAATTTAATTATCAATGTCGCTTGACTGAACGAAATTGTGAACCAAAATATGTTTACTTCAGGTAGGAAGGAGGTTTATTGTTTTGAGAAACTAGAAATTATTGTGTGGTACTATTTTCGCATTACTTACCTTCTGCTTTTATTATGAAGCCCTATTAGTGCGCAGGGACCGCGGTGGCCGAATGGTCAGACCATTCGCCTCCCACCAAGGCGATCCGGGTTCGATTCCCTGCGGGTCTGTCCCCGGATTTTCGCATGTGGGAATCGTGCCGGACGATGCCACTGGCCGGCGGGTTTTCTCGGGGATCTCCCGTTTCCCCTGCCCATTCATTCCGGCGCTGCTCCATACTCACCTCATGTCACCCTTCACCAGCGCTAAAGACCTTGATGTTGAGCGGTGACCAAAATCACTCACTCTCTCACTTATTAGCGCGCACAGTTTTTTTCTGCTGAAAAATACAATTTGGATTTGCTGGGTTTTCTATAAACTTGTGACGTGGTAGTTACAACTGTGAGTACGGAACGCTGATCTGTTTGGAAGAACATCTCGATTTACATGCAGAAAGGCTCTTATCTCTTGTTAATCTTCCTCTTCTACTCTTGTCCGGCTACCAAGATCATGTAACACGACTCATCGTCATTTCCCTGCCTCCCTTCTTCGTTAGCTGCCTGCCTCACAACTACGCCCGACCACTGTGCCAGCTTGCAGCAAGTGTGCAGCGTCTTCGTACTTGAAAGATTACTCGAAATTATCCGCTGTAACAATGGGGGACAAAGCGGCTAAGTTTCTTGTAAATAATGACTCTACCTCCCCATAAAATTTTCTTTTACTTTGGAGCACTCAACTTATGAGAAAATACACACTAAAATAGTCGTAAAACAATGTTTTTCAACGCCATTTTTACCATTAAAAAATCATATTTTCAGACAAATTAAGAAATGGAACTGTCTGTCAACGCTTTAACTCCTGGATTATTCAAACAGAATGATTTACATGGGATAGTGTCGATGCGATCGTTCAAGTACGGACTGTCTGCACGACATGGTTTAAAGTTGTGTGACACAGGCTCTTAATGTACAATACACAGTACCTATCACTGTAATCCCAAATCTTTCACCTCAAGTCGTTTTGCCAACAGTCGTTTCGCCGAAATTCATATGAACGCAGTTATCTTTTCAAACATTCATTTTCCCGAAAATCGTTTCCCGAAAAATATGATTGTGTATTCGTTTTGCCAAAAGTCGTTCCACCGAAAGTCGTTTTAGCGAAATTTTCAGCATCACCTCTAATTCCACAGAAAGTCGTTTTCCCGAAAATTAATTTTGCCGAAATTTACTGTCCCGAGAGTCGTTTCCCCGATGCTTTCGGGAAAACGGTTTTCGGGTAAATGGCGTGTACCGTCTCGAGTTCGAGGCCCACGACGAGACGCTACCTACACCTCTCTCGACTGCTCCAGATGCCGTCGCCTCGTCTCCAGTGTGGATGGAGCCAATAATCGCAGAGTTGGGACGACAGCGAACATGCCGACTGCGTGTCACCAACTCCACCTCTGTAGTGCATACTTCGGATGAATTCACAACCTCAACATGCTACGTCTACGCCATCACCTATCCCCTGCAAGCAATCTACCTGCTAGCCCACCTCACGAGGCTGCAAATCCTGCTGCTGGCCCACCTCACGAGGTACCTGTTGGTCAGTTTGAAAATTGAGTTCTAGATATTATTCTAGGACGTCTCATTGAGATGCTGCATAATAATATCTTAGACACTATTTACGCAATGATTAATGGGCGTCTAGAGGCACTGCGACATGCATTGCTGCAGGAATATTCGGGAAGGTGATCTTGCTCATCGCAATGCCCATATGGAATATGTGGAAGCAGTACATCAAGACAATTTGCTGTTAGCAGTAGAAAATGCAAGTCTCAAAGAGCTGCTGCATGCTGCAGAGATTAAGGGGGACCGCGTCTCCTCTTCCATGGAGAAATAAAACAATGGTGTGAGAGTGTTTTTATTTATGCCTGTTTTGTTTCGTTTTTTTTTTATTTTTAATTATTTTAAAAATATAAATACTTACTTTACTAAACATGTATGAGATATTCCTTCATACACCTGTCATATAACTGTTTCTTAAAGAGCATTAAAATTCAATGAAAGGGTGTCATTTGTATACTGTGACTACACACTATCACATGATTATTTCAAGTGTAATATTATAAAAAAATTTTTGGAAATAATTATGAAAATGTAAAAACTATAGACGTAAAAGTTTTTTTGTATACCACATAGCTTCGACCTAAAAAGGCCTCTACATATATTGTAAATGGTAAGTCATGTCTCTACTGTGACTACATGCAAACACGGGATTATTTCAAGTGTAATTTTATAAAAAAATTTTGGAAAAAATACTATACTATCAGATACAGAGCAGGGAATTTAAGAAATATATTAATCATAAGACATAAATGATCAATTGAAAAATTCACATACGAATAATTAAAAAGAAAAAACTACGACTTCAAGAGAAAAGATAAATTAGGTATTCTTATGCGAAAAATTATTTTCAAATTTCTTTTGGCATTGCTTACACGAGATGAAAAAATGTAATCAAGTCTGTTTGGAATACATATAAAATTCTATTAAGCACATTTAAAAATATGATATCATATAGGCCTATACCACAATTAAACTTTTGCCATCGCCGAGTGCTCGTAGCTCAGTGGGCTTGGACTCATGTCTGGTAACACAGAGGTTGCAAGTTCGAAACCAACACCCATCGAACTAAAAAATTTTAAATTACTAAAAATAAATTCATAAGGTCCATTTTCTCATATACAAACACCAGCAACTTCACCCTTAACAGCGACACTACAGTACTCTAGCAGACAGTGATGCAAACATTTGAACAAACATGACAGCACCACCTAGCAGCTAATGATAAAGCAAAGTGAGACAGCAGTGCGCCTAGTAGCCAATTATATAAACAAACATGACCGCCCCAGCAGACAATGACAATGGGAAATTTCGAGGGAAAAAATTCCCTCCTGGGGGTAAAACATCCCTCAACTAACAAGTGACTGCTTAAAAGAAGATGGAGGACTCAACAAGATGGACGACATAATGACACTGCATGCCATATGGCATAACATAAGACATAACACATGACATCTCATAAAGTTGCATGATATGACTTATTTGACATGACATATGACAATATATGTTATATGATGCCACATGAAATATGATGTAACATGATGTACGATGTGACATATGACAAAATGGCCATTGTGCACAACAAAATGGCGGCAATTCAAAACAATATGGTAGCTGTGACGTAATTCAAGATGGCGTGTGTGCCAGAGTATGCTATTTCCTACTACTCCCATTATTTATAAGGATATTTGATTTCATTGTTGGAATAAGAAAGAGAGAGATGGGAATTTTAATAAATGGTCTGTTGTGTTATTGTCACGACACAAAAATTCTGAGATTTATTTAATAATAATTTTTTTTTTGCTTCTCATGGATGCTCAAAATAGGTAGAAAAGTTATTTTGGCTTATAGTTTTAGAGAGTGTTCAGTTTTGGGTAAGTAACTTCTATACAGTTAGGATCGTGGAGGCCAAACTGTTCTGTTACAATATCTCAGTTTGAGTTTCTTTGTTCACTGTTTCTGGAAGTCTGCAGAGGATGTTGTCACTGCCGCGCTTGTAGATTCCTTTGTGGGCAGTGTTAACTCAAATAAATATCAAGGTTGGAACATATATGGTGGCATAATATTTGAATATTTAATATTTTATTTAGGTTATTGCCATGAAAAAAGTATAGAATGCATTGCTGATATTGAAAAACCGAAGTGAGATTTGTTAGTAAACCAACATTATTTTTTTTTATATTGCACTTGCTCTGAGGTTCAAAGAGTATAGTAAATTTTCAATCAATCTCTGTACTTTATACATACAAATTGGATTAAAGATTTAAAAATCAGATCACTTTAATTTTTAATTTGTCACAAGAGTAAATTCTAACTTGGATTCTCTAACTCAGGTGCCAAGGTCACACCACTACCTGAATTCTGGGACTCTACCTCTTCTTTTGGAAACCTCCTTAACACTTCCTCCATCGTGTCAGCAGGGGTAGAAGTGGCATAGTTTCCTTTGTGCCTGTTCTCTTCCTTCTCTTCCTATGGTAGGGTCGGAGATTTGATTCCTGAAAATTCAGCTGCTTGTTTTGCATTCTCACCTGTGGCTAATCGCACATATCAATGGTATTTGGCAGCTTCAGCTACACAGATGTGGTCCCAACAATCTTAAAACTTCGCACGAGCCCCACAGAGAAGTTTTTTGTGTTCCCGAGAGAGGGTTAAAGAGTCCATACACAATCTGTCCAGTTGATAGTGCCAATGAGGATGAGAAGTCACTATTGTGTGCTGTGCCTGATACTCTGCCTGCTTGTCCTGTGCTGAGTCATGTGCTTCCTGAATGGCTTGCGCTCTTCACTCTGGGTTCTCCTCTATGATGTCCAGGCTCTTGTCTTGCACCCTGTACTGTTCAGGTAGAGGAAGATTGCATCCGTACACGAGCTTGGCTGGCCTCTTTCCTGTTGCTGAATTTATGAGTCAACTCAAACAGTAAAAGACCTCTGGAATGCAGGTGTCAGTATTCATTATCAGTAGAGATGATGGTACAAAAATGTTTTCTGATAATATAGCCTTGAAAACATTGCAGTTTTTTGCTACATGTACGATTTGGGTAATAAATGTTTGGCACGACATAGCAGTCTGTAGACCAGTAACAGGCATAAAATATTACAATAGCGGGATTCTTATTGGCTCAGTCAAATAGGGCAGCAGTTTCATGTACAAGCGAAAGCCAGTAATATATTGACAAACAGACAGTACTTTGAAACCCAGCAAACAGTCAGGTTTTCTCACGATAAACCATCATCTCTAATTATCAGCATCAAGAAGCAAGTGTAGCTGGGCCTTAGTTTCTTGATTATGACTCAGCGGGGTTTGCCCTGAGGTGGTACACTGGTATCGCATGAGGTGTAACATGCCATTTTTGTACAAACTTCGCCATTGGAATCATGAGAACCGAGTCCCATTCTCAGTTAACAACACCTGAGAAATAGCTTTGCTTCTAGCATGTGTGCTATTGTTCTTGCTCTGCAGTTACTCAAAGAAAATACCTCCACCCATCTCATGAAGCAGTCCGTCACAAGTAAGAACCTCAGTCTCCGCAAAGTCCTCAGATATGGGTCCTTCAGATCGAATGCCACAGTGTGGAAGGGATGAGCTAGTTTTCTAGACAATAGCTAGTCTGTGCCATCCAGTCTCCTGGTTTTATGACATTGGCAGTTTATGCTGTAGAATGCGTATATTACAGTTGTGCTTGGTGCAAATAAAATGTTTGAAAAACTTCATCGCTGTGCGTTTTTCATTTGTTTAAACATTACAACAGGTTATGGGCCCAGTAAGATTATTGCAGGGTCGCAAATGAACACTGCAGCGGTGATGGTGTTTTAATATCTTCTGCAACAACAGTAATGTCGTGAGGTTAATAGTCATGTGGGAGGCATCTGTGGAGTAGCGGTACCAGGGTGTGGTATTGTTTCAGAGGCATTGGTCATCAACTAACCATATCAACGGGGTGTGTTGACTCCAGGGAAACAGCGGAGCAGCACGCGTAAAATACCATTGGAGCCATTAAAATAGAGGGGCAGAAGAAGGGGAACTTGTGGAAGTTCCAGGTATCGGTGTTACTGCGTGGGATGACTTTGTTTTCAGTCGTCGATGGAACTGAAACGAAACCGGAAACAAATCAAGGTGAGTGGCAAAAGAAGGATGCAAAAGCAAAGTGTGTCATTGTTACACGTGTGAGTGAAGCTGCAATGATGCACATATTAACCTGCACTACTGCGGCGGAGATGTGAAAAAAGTTACTGAGTGTGTATGAGTACTAGTGTACACTTGCTTCAGCAAAGGTTCTTCCAGTTAAAATATGAGGATGGGTTTGACATGTCTTTATACCTGTCAAAAATCCAGGAAATGTGTCGTTAGCTAAAGCAAGCAGGAGAAGAAGTGTCTGAGAAGTTTGCTATTACGAAAGTATTAATGTCACTGCCAGATAGATACAGTCACTTTTTTTTTTTGTGGCAGCATGGGATTCTGTCGAGACTAGCAAGCAAAATCTCGGTAAACTCTCTGCAAGACTTCTAGTGGAAGTAGAGAGGTTAAAGTCAAAAAACAAAGATGATGATGTGGCTATGGTGGGAGGGTCTCAAAATAAGAACTTGAACATGTGGAAAACAGGGATTATCAAGCGTTTCGAGTGTGGACATCCAGGATATGTTGCAAATCAGTGTAGAGATGATAAGGATTTGCGAAAATGTTTTGAATGTGGTAAGAGTGGACATTTAAAATTTCAGTGTAAACAGAGAAAGAGACCTAAACAAGAAAATGCATTTGTCGTGTCAAGGAATGTTTCACTCAATGTAAGCTCTGTTGAAGACCATAACCAGTCCACCTCCTGGGTTATGGACAGTGATACAAGTAAACATATGACTCATGAGCGTGGACTGTTCACGAACTTTACATCTCTTTCAAATTGATGTGTTATAGTAGGTGATGGACATAGCATTCATGTCTTAGGTATTGGACAGATAAGTGTTAAGGCTTTTAATGGACAAAATTATGTGAAAGTTCATTAAATAATGTACTGTGGGTACCTGAATCGAAACTAAATCTGTTTTCGATGTCAAGTGCTATTGAAAAGGGTTACATTGTTAATATGTCTGCAGGTCGTTGTTATGTGTACAAAGAAAATGAAGTTTGTGCTGTGGCAAATAAGAAGGGTCATCTTTATATCCTGGATTTCATCATGGAAGAAAACAGTTTTGCAGCAGTACGCTCATTAGGTGAATGGTATGAAAGTTTGTGTCACCAAAACTTGGAGTATGTTAGAACAGTTTTGAATCAAAACAATATCAAGTACTCTAGCAACAGTGATTCATGTGTAGCATGTTTAGAGGGTAAAATGAAGAGATTGCCATTTGGGAAAAGTAAACTACACACTGATGCTCCATTACAACTGGTACATGCTGACCTGTGTGGGCCGATGGAAGTCGAGTCTGTGGGCGGCTCGAGATACTTTTTTCTTCTGAAAGATGACTACTCGAACTACCGACAAGTGTACTTTCTCAGAAACAAGTCTGAAGTAGTTATGAAATTGATGCACTACATAATGTTTTCTGAGCGAGCAACAGATTTCCCTATGAAAGTACTTCGGAGTGATAATGGCAGAGAATTTCTCAATAAGGATGTGAAAGTGTTGCTTGAAAGCCGTGGAAATCAGCACCAGACAACTGTATCCTATACACCAGAGCAGAATGGAAGAGCAGAACGGGTCATTCACATTTTAGTGAAAGCTGCAAGGTCTATGCTCAGTGGAAAGGGTCTTGGTAAAGAGTTGTGGGTAGAAACTGTAAATACTATGGCGTATGTGTTAATTAAACAGAACCTTAAAAAGTAGAGAAGAAAGTAAGACACCGTACCAAGTGTGGGAAAAGAAAAATTTTGATGTAACTAACCTAAGGCATGTGTTTGGAACAAAAGCGTTTGTTCATATACCTAAAGAAAAAAGATTGAAGTGGGACTCAAAAAGGAAAAAAGGCATATTTGTAGGATATGAAGATTCAAAAGGGTACAGAGTGTACTTTGGAGATAAGAAGAAAGTAGATATTAGAAGAGATGTGGTGTTCATGAAACTTAAAGAACACAGAGAAATGACAGAAGCAGAAGAAAAAAATGTTGAAGTGATAAGTCTAGACCTAATCCCAGAAAATGAGGAAATACCACAAGATCCCTATACCAATGCAAGAACTGAAGAAGTGGTTAGTGAAGGGTCAGCTTCCCCCTTTAGAGGCTTTGACGAGGAAGTGAGTGAAAGAAATCAACTGAAGAAGAGACAAACTGGATTAGGAAATTCAGGAACAAGGAAAGATGTACTATCTAATACAAGTGGACGGAGTGTAAAGAAACCAGTATGGTACTCTGATTATGAGGTAGGACTGGCGACTACTGATGAGTTACCCAAGAATTATGACGAAGCTATGAACATGCATGAATCAGAATACTGGAAGGATGCAATAGACTCTGAGCTTCAACAGTTAAGTGAAAACAACACTTGGACAGTAATAGCGCAAGTGCCAGAAGGAAAGGAAGCTGTAAGTTCAGAGTGGGTGTTTACGAAGAAAAGGTCTGAAACTGGTGAAACTAAACACAAGACTAGACTTGTTGCAAGGGGCTTCGAGCAGGACTGTGACGATATGTACGACTTGTATACTCCTGTGGCAAAGCTTAAAACTTTCAGAGTGCTCATGAGTGTTGGTACTAAATTAAACTTACCTGTACAACAAATGGATGTGTGTGGTGCTGTGGTATCTTACACTCTTTTATTGACATCTATCTTACACCGACACATTACATAACAATTGCATGTCCGCCATGATACCCACATACTACTGTGGTTGGGTGTGGTGCTGCCAACTGTTGCACCAATATACCACACTCCTCCCCACATAGCTAGCTACAACAAATACATGACAAGCATGACAAATTTTGGATCCAGTATGGTACATCAATACACACAATTTCTAGTACATATACACTACACTAATTACACATCAACAATTTCCTTCGGAACTCGATTGTGTCTGGGGTAACGTGTTGAATGTTTCTCCGCTCTCCAAGCTCTACTATCATCAGCTACCACTTCAAATCCTCTGAAGTCAGAGTCTTCTTCCACACACTGTCTGTCCATATCCTCTTTACCTGTCACCCTTACGAAGTTTGCACCTTCACTTTTATCCCCTACCACTTCCACACTGCCTGTGCACTTGGTGTTTCTCTCCCGACCCACTCTAAAACCTCCACCAAGCTCTTCTGAAGCACCTTCATCCTGGTCCTCTATGGACTTCAGTTGTGGGGCAGACCATAATTGGTCTGCGTGTCTGTGTGCTACTACCACATCAGCTCCTTGAATCTTGTATGTCAAAGGACCTAATTGGTCACAGACAATGCCCCTTGCCCACCTTTTTGCTCTCTGAGCATATGTTCTATAATGTAACTGGCTGCCTACAGCAAATGAAGTATGACGACCTACCAGCTGTGAGGCAGCTGTTTTGAGCTGGTGCGAATCAACACTGGATGTGGCTGAAGGGGTCATCAACTTCAGACGATTTCGAATGACACGACCAAACATGAGAGAACTGGGAGACTCCCCCGTAATGGAATGGGTGTTACACGATAACCAAGGAGAAATCGTGGCAGGGCAATATGCAGTGGTACCTGAATGGCCACAAGAGCTTTAATTTTGTTTTTAAATGTTTTTACCATATTCTCTGTTTGCCCATTA
Organism: Medauroidea extradentata; assembly: GCA_003012365.1. Lineage (NCBI taxonomy): Eukaryota > Metazoa > Arthropoda > Insecta > Phasmatodea > Phasmatidae > Medauroidea > Medauroidea extradentata. Next base: position 14,077 of record PNEQ01071246.1, read on the forward strand.
GTGGCTGGATGATATGGTGGAGAGAACGTATGTTTGATGGAATTGTGTTTGCAAAAGTCAGCAAATTTTTCAGATGAAACATGCTTGCCGTTATCTGAAACAAGATGCACTGGAATACCAAAACCTGCAAACCACACTCGCAACTTATTTAACACGGAATCTGAGCTAAGATGAAATAGCTCGCAAATTTCAGGCCATTTTGAAAAACTGTCCACGAACAACAAGAAGTGTTTTTCCATGAAAGGTCTTGCGATATCGATATGCACTATCTGCCAAGGCCGCCTTGGCCAAGTCCAAGGCAACAGTGACGCCTTCTCTGGCATTGGCTTCGTCTGCAGACATGCTTCACAGCGTGCGACCACTTGTTCCAAGTCTGAATCCAACTTAGGCCACCATGCATAGGACCTCGCCAATGCCTTCATTTTGCAGATACCAAAGTGATTGGAATGAAGTTCCTGCAAAACACGTTTTCTTAAAGTCTCTGGTATAACAGCCCTATGGCCCCACATTAAACATCCCTGTTCTTTTGTTAGCTCACGCTCCTTATAAGCAAATGTTTTGAGAGAATCCGCTACACTTTTCTGCCAGCCATCCCTCACCAAACAGACTACTTTACCCAACTCTGGGTCCCTTTCAGTTGCTCTTCTGATTTCCTGCGGTGTGACTTGTAAAAATAAATTCTGCGGCACCTATCATCAGGTAAGAAACCTGCTCAGACTGTTCTACCAAAGGAAGTGGAAGTCTAGACAAACCGTCTGCATTGGAATGAGCATCCCCTTTAACATATCGTACTTTATAGTCAAAACTTTGTAGTAAAACTGCCCACCTTTGAAGCCTGTTGGTCGCAAGCTGCGGAATTCCATTGTGTTCTCCTAAAATGTGTACCAGAGGCTGGTGGTCAGTGACAAGGACAAACCTTCTGCCATAGAGGAATTGAAAGAACTTCTTCACCCTGAAAATAATTCCTAATGCTTCTCTGTCGATTTGGGAATACTGCTGTTCAGCAGACGATAGTGTTCGGGAAGCAAACGCAGTGGGTTTTTCTAATCCTCTGGTGCACACATGACTAATAACAGCACCTACGCCATATGGAGAGGCGTCGCAAGCTAGTTTCACAGGCAACTCTGGGTCATAGTGGGCAATGACATGTGAAGAGGTAATAAGTATCTTTAATTCAGCAAATGCCTTATTACAACTACCAGACCATTGCCAGGAATATTCTTTATGCAACAGCTCATGCAAGGGGGTCAAAATTGTGGGAATGTTTCGTAGGAACTTGGCATAATAATTGAATAAAAAACATGCATGAAGTTCTTTTACATTCGTGGGAACTGGGGCATCCACTACCGCCATCACTTTATCTTCACTTGTGTGCAGTCCATTCCTGTCAACCACATGTCCTAGGAACTTAACAGAGGTCTGAAAAAACTTAATTTTTTTTGTTTACCTAGAATCCATGGTCACTTAACCTTTTCAGCAGGTTGTGCAGATTTTCCTGGTGTTGTCTGGTTGATCCTGTCACTCGGATGTCATCCTGGAAACACACCACGCCTTCGAAACCTTGGAGGACCTGCTCCTTGGTCCTTTGGAAGATGGCTGGATGAGACTTAATGCCAAACGGTAGTCGACTGTAACGGAAAAGTCCCCTATGTGTATTTATTGTACACAACTCCTGGGACTTGGGGTCCAGCTGAAGTTGTTGAAATGCATGGGACAGGTCCAGCATGGAGAACTTCACCCCACCCTTAAGTTTAGCAAAGAGTTCTTCAATTCGGGGCAGCGGGTAGTGCTGGACCACTAGATTTTCATTCACTGTTAAACTTAAAATCTCTACATATACGCACACTGCCATTCTTTTTTGCTACCGGCCCCAATGGAGTGGCCCAGTCACTGAAATCTACTGGATAAAGCACACCTAATCGCAACAGTCTGTCCAGTTCTACCTCAACCTTACTCTTCAATGTGAATGCTGGGGATCTAAGGGAGAGAAATACAGGTACAGTACCCTCCTTTACATGTAATGTGACTCGTCCTCCTGTGAACGTACCCAACCCCCCATCGAACAAAGATGGAAAAGTTTTCACTAAATTACTCACCACCTGTGCATCATTCTCAGCAGCTCGTGAATTGTTAGAAACCTGAACACTATGTAGGCGTGGTTGAGGGAGGTTAAGTTGGCCATACCAGTTCCTTCCTAAAAGAGGAGGACCCCCATTGGGTGTGACAAATAAACGCATAACTTCTTGCACTGGTTTCCCTTTGATCGTCACTGGCACTTTGATGTAGCCTCGTGGGCTGATTTCTCCATTTGTGTACAACTTAAGACGAACACTTGTAGGATCTAAAGGATATTGCGAGAATTTGTTCCTATATGTGCTCTCTGATATTGCAGATATAGCCGCTCCCAAATCTATTTCCATGTCCAAATCAAACTTCCCTATTTTCACTTGTAACACCCAAGGTTTATGGTGTATCCCATACAAATGATACAATGGTAAAAATTCATCGCCTGAGTCCAGTGATGCATCCTCGCCTTGGTATTCTTTTACCACATAGCGCTGATATGCAACCTCGCCCTTTCCAGATGTTCCCAGGTTTGGGCACATCCTTATTAGATGTCCCGTCCTGTTGCAGTTGTGGCACTTGTAACTGCGAAACGACAGTCTTGTGTTGCATGTTCTTCATGTCCGCAGAAGGTACAACTGGGCAAGTGTGCACTGTCAAAGCTCTTCTTCTAAGGACGTCTTCCAAACCCTTGTTGTTTGTATTTTTGTGGGTGTGTTTCTTTAGGCCTAAATCCCTGCATCTGAGGCCGTATCATGTTGACTTCTTGCTTAACCTCCTTGATTCTATTTGCCTCTGCCGACGTCCCACGTAACACATTTCCAGCTGCAGATTCCAAAGATGTGGCAATACCCACTGCCTTTTCAAAACTCAAGTCGTCCGACTCAAGATACAGTCTCTGTGTTATGTCTTTGTCTTTCATACCCACTACAAACAGGTCTCTCAAGGCGTGGTCCAAGAAAGTGCCAAAGTCACAAAAACATGTTAACTTCTGCAAACCCACCACACAATCCGAAACCGTCTCCTCCTCTTGTTGTAGGCGTCTGTGGAAACGATGGGGCTCGGCGATTACTGACGGCTTAGGTGCTAAGCGATTTGTGAGCAACTTCACGAGTTCATCGTAGCTTTTTTTCTTGTGGCTTTCCCAGTTCACACAAGTTCCTCAAAATCTTGTATGTCTCCTTTCCTATTGATGAGATTAAAACTTGCTAGATATGTATGGTACGTCAGATTGCAAACCTTTGTCACTACCCATTGACAAAAATTTCAGGTTTTAACACTTAAAGAAAGAGTGTTCAGAAAGCAAAAAATTTAGTCAGAGTGTAGAAAATTTGACTGGATCCTTAACGTATGCTGTAATGGGGTCAAGCCCTGATTTGTGTGCTGTAGTGACTATCTTGAGTATATATCAAAGTTGTGCAAGCACCTTATTGTACAAACTTTTGTTAAATATTCTTAGATTTATCAAGGGTACATTAGATATATGTTTAACCTACTATGGGAATGGAAATGATGATGTAGTGGGTTATGTGGACAGTGATTGGGGTGGTGGTGATGATTGTAAATCCACAACTGGTTTCTGTTTCAAGGTCTTTGGTTGTACTGTGATATGGTTGTCCAAAAAGTAGCAGTCAGTTGCAATTTCTTCAACAGAGGCAGAGTTTGTTACCGAGTCAAGCAACTAGTGAGGCGTGTTGGTTAAAACGTTTGCTGGAGGATTTCAAAATAATCACTTGTCCTATTACCTTATTTGAGGTTAACCATTTCACTATTAAGCTGGCTCATATGGCCTCTGATAACTCTAGGGTTAAACATCTACAAATTAAGAAGTGCTTTGTCAAAGAGAAACTTTTGGAAAATGTCATTAAATTAGAATATGTAAACACCAGTAATAAACTAACTGGGGGACATATTTACAAAGCCTCTTGGTGGAATACTGTTTAGTAAACTCAGGGAGAGATTGTTTGTAGGCTCATCTTAAAAAAAAATATTTTATTGAGGGGAGGTGTTATTGGCAATAAAATAGTTTGTTTTGTTTACTTCTGTATTGCCGTCATGTTGGTAACACAGTGATGGAGTATCGGGCGGGAATGTCATAAATAGTGTAATGGATGTATATTACAGTTGTGCTTGGTGCAAATAAAATGTTTGGAAAATTTCATCGCTGTGCGTTTTTCATTTGTTAAAACGTTACAACAAAAACACATGATTGCAATATTTCACACATACAAGACTAGAATTCATTAAATAATTTTAATAAAAAATTGACTGACAAGTACAAAATAATTTATCTTATCAAAATATTTGTAAGATATAAATGAAAAAAAAATGTGGGGTGCGTGCAATAAATAACTGATACATGAAAAGTTTTCTTATGTCATTAATAAAGTTTTATAGGAATTCAAATGATATGAACTTGTATGTGAATTTTCTCGATGACAGTTACACCTTTCTGATATAGAGTGGGTTTATCCATTATGCATTCAAGATTATGGCGATGAACACCTGCCTGTTGTTTACTGTCTACAGTTACTGTTCAGTCTGTATCTGTGCATCAGTTTATGCTGTATCTCAAGCCTGAAATGTGGAATGTCTTGAATATATGAACACAGTGATTGGTATCTCTCTTAACTAATTAGATGAGAATTATTTACTGTAATATAAAATGGTGTGAGATGACGCACATTCAGGAGGACTTTGGTTCGATCCCCGGCTCCAGCTATCCTGATTTCGGTTATTCATGATTTCCCGAAATCGCTCCACGTGAATGCTAGGATGGTTCCTTAACAAATACCATGGCCGACTCTTCTTATAATTCCTACCATTGTACCAAGTTGTGAGTCACCATATCTAATGGCCTCGTTGTCGATGAGACGTAAAGAAATACTACCTTACCTTCAATTCGTTAAAGATGGATTCACAACCACCAGGTAGTGTACGCGCGTATGTACCTATAAAAGTAGAAACATGGAGGGTGCATGCTCGCATTCACATCCTCAAGTAGCTTATATACATAACAGATTCGATCAAATTTCTACTTCATACGTACATACAGTAAGTGATGGTTGTGAATGCAGCATGTGAAAGCGTAAGACTCAATTAAGTATTTATTCATACTGAGAAATGATTTACCTTCCAGTCATATGTTATTTAATTCACTTAGAAAAATACAAATAATGTAAAATCATCTATTACCAACATTTATTTATGACAGAATCAAATTCCACGCATGTCTAGATTAAATGTTGTTGTGGATCCAATCTCTAATACTTAACAAATGTGAATTTCTTCATGTGTATGTTAACTGTGGTTGTGAATCCTCCTTAAATCTTTATCCGTTATCGCCATATGATTTGTCAGTTTGTTAAAACATATACTCTTGCACTGAGCATGGGTTAGTTACACTGAAAATGCTATACCAATCGTCTGGCAAAGGGAGGACATGTCATCTTATCTTTGTGTATTCTTTTTGCGTTCCATCATATTTTTCAAGGTGCTTATAAATGCCTTGCCTTTGCCAGATAGTACATGACATTTTACATTTAATACTTATTAATTCTCTCCATATCATGTTAACATTCAATTTTTGAAGGTTGTACACTTGAATTTCTGACAACTTTATTAAATTGTACTCAACCATAATGACACAATTTTCTTAAAAATCCAAAAATTGTATTCCACAAATAATTCACTGTTCACGACTCAGTGAAATTTACCTTGTCCTCCATGTTATGCTATCCTTTTGTAAAAACATAAGTCAACTATAATGTTTGCTGAGCCATAAAAAACTTAGGATATAGAAACTTGAAACATCCTGGCAAAAAATTGCTGGAAAGCAGTCAAACAGCAATGACTGTGTAACACCAAATGCTTGTGAATACTTTAGAGTCACTGTAGTTGTTTCTTACTTGGAATGCCTCTTTATATCTTTAAGGGACAGATTTGCCAGTAGCAATGAAACCCCTCTTTAAGGGCAAATTTCGCATCCTACTTTGATGGAAAATGTAGATGAGACATTCTTCATTGAAAGTATATAATCACTGCAAAATTCTACTGTATTGATAATCTAGAAGCAGAAGCCAGAGCTTAGTATAATGCATGAAAAGGAATGACTGGTGAGGAATGGCACAATACACTCATGACTTCTATACTTCCAGTAACAAAGTTTTTCCCTGCTGTGAAGGAAGTAATAATTTACTTCCTCCCCATACCATCAACAACGTGCACAGTAGAACAGTCATTTACTCTACGTCGTGTGAAGACATGGCTACAATCTACAGTGAAGGAATAGTGTCTATGTGTCTTTTGAGTGTCCACAGAAAATTGCTGAAAACCATAGACCTAAAAGAAAAAGCATTGAACCAGTTTGCTGCCATCAAGAGAAACATGCAGCTGTTTCTTTCTGATAAATATCAGATAAGCATTTCCTTTTAATAGTTAGGAGGAATGCAGATTATTTCATCTAGAGAAGTGCTGCTTTTCTGTGAATAACTTATGCATCATAAAAGCCTTTTTCAGTTTTAATAATGAACCAGTGTTTTCTCAAAACACTGAAAGTTGGTTAATTATATTTACATTTTCTGGATGAAAACAAAATCATGTAACAAATGAAAAACAAAAAAGTAATTTACAAATAGTACAAATTTCGTATCGCACAAGTGTACATATCGTTGAATGATTTGTAATATTTCTCATACTATCTAATTTTGCTTATTAACAATGATGTAACATAATGATCATTTATCTATTACCTCGTTTCCCTTCTAAAACCTATGAGATGGGCGCCCTTGGCAATATTTGTTACCAGAGTTTGTAGGAGAGCTAGCAAAGTCATTGTATAGGATGCCACTCCATGAATTACGAGCATGGAGGCTCAGCAAGACTCCTTCTCAGGATGTGACTCTAACCCTGATGGTGACTTGGTCAGTCAGCTTCCCTTGACAACTCATCCTCGATATAGTTCAACATTATATTCAGAAGAATAGTATTACATAAATAAATTTGCATTTATCCAACACTAAAAGAATGGAGAAAAAATTATAATAAATTCCTTACGTCCTACACAAAACCTGTTAAATTATGAAGTTGGTGCTGTGAACGGTGGTACTCCGTGGCAGCTTGTGGGCCTAGGTTGCAAACATAAATCAAACACTTAATTTAGAAGCAATGAAGTTCCAATGAAAAAACAACAAACAACTTGAAGAATGATCTAGGACTAAACAAATTACTGTATAAGTTTTAAAAGAACAATTTCAGCTCAGCAAGTGGAATGGTATGTTGCACAATAGTTGTGTCCCCCTTGACTTCGTTACACTACACAATTACAGACATGATAGGAGCCCCTTCATGCTCAACAATGTTAGGGGTGAGGCTCTGAATGGCATTAACTGATATTCTTGTAAAAGCACCAGGCATTTATTTAGTATGCTTAAAAAGGTTGCCTTGCACCAGTCATAGAAAACCATTTAGCTTTTATCTATGATTAATGAGTGGAGAGATATTTTGGTCAGTACTTAACTTGAGTAGGGGAGTATGGAGCAGAGGGGAAGTGAGCAGGTGGTAAAATGAAAGAATCAGAATTCCTTGAAAACCTACCAAAAACTGTCCACATTCTCCATGTGCAAAATCTGGTTTGATAAATACATTACTGTAACAGCGTATTAGTTTGTGTGCTTGTGTTTATGTGTTTCTTCCTACGAAATATGCACTTAACTTGTCAACCTGTATTTTTGTAAGTATGCCCATATAACTGTAGCCTTTAAACTGTGCGGACAAATCTTCTTGTAGCCAAACAATGATATTACACCGCTATGACAATTGCCAATGTGATGGAACCTCTTGCCAACAAAAGGTAATGTTATGTTTCTTGCTAGTCCGCCACCATCACAACTGCCGCTGCCCACCTCTGCCACCTAAACAGTCTAACTCTACACTACTCTGCACTGCTCAGTACAAACTACACAGTACAACATTACACTTCTCCATCCTTTATTTACAGTCTCCTCCTAGATTTCTTGGTACCCCCTGTTAGAATATGTTTGAACATGCTTATGATTCAAATGGATAATTAAAGCCATACATTATGTGCACTTTCCATTCTATTTCTATTTAACTCACATCTGCCATCACACATTTTCATAGACAGACAGAAGGAGAAAATTTTTAAATGTGACAAATGAAACGCAGCATAGAGTACGAGAAAAAAATGAATGTTACCATAGACTCTGTAACAAAAGATAAGGTACAAAAAAAAAAAAAAACAAAATACAAATTACCAAAATAGCACTTAAGATTAATCATAAATACATATAAACAACACCCCCCCATTCGTAATACCACTTCCACCTAGCTGGTGGATATCTAAGCCTTACACAACAGCGAAGAGGTCCCAGCCCCACTGCCTCTGCCTTTCCCACCCCAAACCCTTTGAACCCGTCTTCCATGTCTTCTGCTGAGATTGGCGCCTCTGGTGATGTTACTGCTGCCTGGTGCTCTTCCTCCCCTCTACCCTCTTCTCCTAGATCCATCCTTGTCTCTTCTATTGCTGGAGCTCTTGGGACTGTCTCCTCCCTCACTTCATAACTGGCATTTTGACTGGGAGCTACAGCTTGCGTACGTACTGGTGTTCCCACTTCCAAATAACTCGCTCATAAGTGATCTTTGTGAGAAAATCTCACCATGTCCCCTACATTCACCCTAAATGTTACTGTGATGTAGCCTGGCTGCCATTGAACCACTTCACCTCTGACACACTTCACTAACACTGGATCGCCTACAGTGAATGGGGTCTTCCTTAGCATCCTTGACTTTGCATCTTTATACTCTGGTAAATCAGGCTTCACCAGCTGCAGTTTGGTGCTAACTTTCTCTTGAGGAACATTTTGGCAGGCGTTTTCCTTGTTAAAGTGTGAGACATGTTTCTGTATGTAAACAACCATTTGTCTAATGTATGCTGTAGAGATTGCGTACCTGTCTGTTGACTGCCTTCAATTTTCTGTTTCAGGAGTGCCATTTTAACTATCTGGACTGCTATTTCCGCATCCCCAGTACATTGGGGATGGAAGGGGGGAGTCAGCCTTAAGGTCATATACAATTCACTTAACAGAACCGGGCAAATTCATCAGAGCGGAACTGAGGTCCATTATCCGCCACAACCATTTCTGGCAGCCCATATGCCACAAAGCTGTGCGTAGCTTCTCCACAGTTTTTCTGCGGTTGTGATAAGAATCAGAAACTTATTGCCCTCTTTCTTTGTAAAACCAATATGCTCTCTTTCCCCTACTCGAGAAGTTTCTGGCCAGGATACCCCAAATCTTTTGCTATACTATAAGCTGAGAGTTGAGATGGTATACACTGCTTCACTGTTTCCTCTATCTCCTTGTCTAGTCCTGGCCACCAAACATAACTTCTACGCAACATGTTCGTCTGTACGATTCTGGGATGACCCTCGTGCAGCATCTGCAACACAGCTGACCGCAATACTGGGGGAATAACCACTCTGTCTGCCTACATCACACAAATCCCTTCCACTGCCAATTCATCTTTCTTACAGGCATAAGGCTTAAATCTAGGATCACTGACAAACTGCGGCTAACCACACATTGTGTATCCCTTCACGGCTTTCTGCACCTTGTCTTGGTCAGTTTCTCTTGCAGTTTCGGTGGCCTGGATTGGTCGGTTCTGAACCGGTTGCATTTGAAAAATTGGATGTTCTAAGACCTGCATCTCTGGTAGAGGTGATCAAGACAAATCATCGGCAATCCCTATTTTCTGACCTTTTCTGTACTCTATGGTGTAGTCATATCCTGATAACAGCCATTCCCAATGTTGTAACCAAGTCTCTGCATAATACAGAACTGCCTTTTTTTCTCCAAAGATAGCGTAAGTGGACGATGATCTGTGAACAGGGTAAAATGCTTAGTATACAAATATTTATGAAATTTATGTATAGCAAAAACAATACTAAAGCCTCTTTCTGCAGTTGACAGTAGCCCTGCTGTGCTTTGGAGAGTCTCCATGAAGCAAAACATATTGGTCGTTCTGTGTTATCAGACATCATGTGTGACGGCACTGCCCTTATCTCATGTTGGGCGGCATCATTAGACATCACCACCTGTTTTTGTGGTTCGAAAGGTATCAGCACCGGTGCTTTAAGGATCCACACTTTGCTGTCCTTAAATAGTTTCTGACAGTGTGCATTCCAGTTTCATGATGCGCCTTGTGCCAGTAAATTGTACAATGGCTTCAATCTAGCCGACATGCAAGGCACAAATCTAGCATAAATGTTTAACAGCCTGAAGTATGCCTTCAACTGTGACACTGAAGTGGGTGCTAAGGCCTCCTTTATTGCCTGTAGCATACCTTAGCTGGTCTGGTGCCATTGACACTGATGATGTATCCTAGAAATTTCACTTCTTTCTCTAGGAAATTGCATTCTCTCTTTTTGCTCTAACAATATACTATTTCAGCCGTTGCAACACCATTTCCAATGTTTGCGCATAGTCCTCCACTGAACTTCCTTTCACCAAAATATCATCCAAGTATGCATCATGGAAGGAAAAATTCAATGATTTTCAATCAATGTTGTACCTTTTTACTGTGATAATGTACTTGTAAACAACTCAAATCATTGTAAAGCTATTATGTTTATTTAATATAGTATAAAGTGAATGTAAGATAGTACCTATTTGAATTGTTGGAAAAGGGCTCACTATGCCACTATCTTTTCATTGTTGTGTATTCATAAACTAATTAATGTCCATTATGATTATATTATAATTGTTATTTATTCAAAGTGATTGATATTGCATTACTGCAATTGCTGGAGTAACTTTTCTGTATACCATTCAATTCTTATAATTACTATACTCCATGATGTTGGACTTGTATATCACTTGGTGTACTTATACTGTATATTCAATGAGGGTTTGTATATATTTCTTGTACATAGGGTTTTAATTGCTGTAAGCTTGACAAATTCCTATGCTACTGTACTGTTATGTACTTAATGTAGCTAAACGGAATAATAAATACATACATATGCCACAACTCTTGGGATCCCTTGCTAAATCTGCTCAATAACTGCTTCGAAAATTCCTGGTGCATTTGATAAGCCAAATGGCATTCTTCTGTAATGATACAGTCCTCTGTGAGTATTCACTGTTACAAACTCTTGGGATTCTTTTTCCACCACCAACTGTTGATAGGCATTTGACAAATCCAACACACAAAATATCACCCTATTGGCCAAGGATGTAAATGTGTCTTCAATACATGGCAGGGGTTGACGTGCCAGCTCCACACTAGGATTTACTGTAAGCTTAAAATCTGCACATAATCTAACATCTCCACTAGCCTATGGTACGACCACCAACGGGCTTGCCCACCTACTGTAGGACACTTTTTCCAACACTTTTTGCTCTTCCAGGTATTCCAACTTCTTTTCAACTTTCTCTTTTAATGCATATGGTACCATCCTCACCTTCAGGAATACTGGTGGAGTGCCTTCCTAGAGCATGAAGTTTGCGTGAAAATGTTTGATCTCCACAAAGGTACTGTTAAAAATGTCTGCATACCTAACAAATATACCTTTCAGCACCCTTTCCTGAATTACCTTATCCTGAGCATCTTCAGACTGCTCTTCGTTCTGTACCACCACACAGATATTGTTCAAATCCAATTTTAAATGTTCCAGCCAGTCTCTTCCCCACAAGGAGTGTAACTGCTGCTGGCCAGAGTCAATCTCCACTGGTAACACCTCCCCCGCATATGTCCGTAGCTTGAGGTCCACTTTACGTAATGGAAGTTATGGTCAATTTTCTTGAAAGGTGTGATTGGATACCAGCACCACTGCTGATCCAGGTGTCTACTTGCATCTCCAACGGAACCCCCGCCTCATTGACCACAATCTAATATCTTGTCGACTTTTGATGCCCCTGCACTGTATACAAGTCATGCTCACTGATCCCCTTATCATCCCTATTACCACCCTCTACCTGCTGTTCCACTACACCATACACTGACGCCTGCTTTTGCGAACAACATTTCCTGACTAAATGTCCTACCTTAGTACACTTGTTACACTTGTACTGCGAACATGGGTATGTTGCTGCCAAGTGTGCCATACTACCACACCAAAAACAGTCACATTGGTTTCCTTGGCTTCATGACGAACTGCTCATCGGTGCCGACTCATTTCACAACCTCACTTTACACACTTTCTCTTCAGTCACAGTGGCCTGCTGATGTACCTGGAACAGCTTCTGTTGTTTCACTGCTTGTTTTATCATTGATGCCAAAGCATACGCCTCCTCCAATGTATACTCCAACTCGATGAGCTTCTGCTGGATACATATGCTTCTCAAACCACTGACGAAATAATCGTGCAAAGCTTCCGACGGAAACGCCCCGAAATTACAGGTTGCCATCAAATGCTTGTTGGCGACTAAAAATTCGTGATCTACTCATTCTCTTTCCATCCCCGTCCATGGAATTTTAGCCGTTCCGCAGTCACTAGAGTTTTTGGGCTAAAGTGGCCTTTCAGTACTGCATCTAATTCCGCAAACGTATTGCCGCCAGGCTGGCGCCAATAAATCCCGTACCACCCCAAATTTATGCTTTCCAATGACCGACAACAACAAAACAACCTGTTTATTCACCGGCACGAAATTTGCATCAAAATAAAGTTGTAAATGCATCAAATATGAAACAATATCCTCCAACTGTTCATCAAACTCGTCCATCCGACCGTATGACGCCATAACGACCCTAATTCCATCCTTTCCTTTATTAAAACTAAAAACCACCTGATCGCCAATGTTATGTTTTTTTGCTAGTCCGCCATCTTCACAACTACCGCTGCCAACCTCTATCACCTAAACAGCCTAACCCTACACTACTCTGCACTACTGTGTACTAACTACACAGTACTACACTAGAGGTAACAAAATGTTTTATAAAGTTTTATGCTATATTATGTAGGACTTAGTGTGTAAATTTTTTCAGGCCTTGAACTAATATGTGCTGCACGAGTAACATCACAGTTGCAGGAAACTCTGCTTTCTGTGTGTGTGTACACACTATAAGACAAATTATTTCTGCTGCTTTACAAAGTATTCAAACTCATTTTATTGAGGTAAGTAATTTACATTCTCATACACCAACAGCCCTGACTACTGTATACATACTGGCAGAGGTTGGTAGACATGAGGGAGACACTAAGAAAGAGATAAGACAGCTGTAAATACAGGATGAAATGACTAGGATTTAAATGTAATTACTTGGAATAATTGTGAAGTTCAATGCTGTGGAATAATGTTAAAGCAAACTGAAGGTATGCAAAAAACAAAGCACTAATTCCTCAACTCTATTTCAGAAGGGTGTTTGGTGCTGCTATGCTGTAAGAAAGCTTAAATTATAAGTTTACTTTTACTTGGTACCTAAATATAATCTCAGCTGTTTTCATATTTTTGGTCAGATATGCTGCGTTGTACAGATCAAAAATCAGAACACATATTAGGTAATAACATACAATGATGCAAAATAAGGCTCAAGGTACAATGAAAGATTCAGACCACAAAATGAAATTATAGGTTACATTTATTTTGAAACATCAATATTACACCACAGCAACAATTTGAACTTTACAACTGTAACAGTATGCTTCATTTAAGTGATAAAATTGCATGGTCTTCTCTGAAACAGGAACAAATAGGAACCATATATATTTTTACAAAAATTGTCATTTTTCTCTATCTTCAATAACATCTTGTATGTTATCACACAAAATGTCTTACTTTTTATGACAAGAAATTACAAATTATTTGCTACAACATTGAGCATACTTTACCTATGAACCTTTACCTACATTACGTACTTCTAAAACTTCTTAAGAATATACTGTAACATAAAATACAGAAAATAATTTAAAACCAGTATGAGTATATAAGATGAGCAAATTATAATTTTAAACTATTATGAAAAGTAGTTTAACAGTAACATATATAGAAATAGTGATGCAAACATTTTATCTTTAATTTTGAACATTTTTAAATGTAGAAAATTCCATGAAATCAATGGTACAAATATATTCAGGTTTTTAAACAAAGTACAACCAGGTTATGCGCTAATAGAATTATGAAAATTTTCAATTTAGAAAGGTAAACTGTCTACAAAAAACTGACAAAATAAGTTTTACTGTGCATATATATTAATAATACTGCAAATAAACAGTAAAATATTTCTAATTTAATGTGATGTGCAATTGGTTTACGGCAATAAAACTTTCAGGTTTGTAATAATAATTTTGCAAATAAAGTAATAGAGGGGTAAACACAACCAGGTTAAAAATTATGTTGGTGAAGTAACAATCAGAATTTTTTGTTATTCTCGACCATTGACAATATTAAGTAAACATTTTTCACAGGATAAGATAGATGTTGCAGAATGCAAAAAGGTATTGGAACAGTGAGAACAGCCAGCCTCGTATGTAATAACAGTGAGTGTAAAAATTATATCTCCTCATATTTATTTCTAATTCCTTTACATGAAATTATTTTATCCTTCAATCTGCTGAAATGTACGGCGAAACGTCGGTTCCTGCAACCACGAAGACACTGCTCCAGCCCGGAAGCCAAGCCAGTCAATTTTCCAAAATGTGATCGCAATAATGTAGTTTGTGGAAATTAAGTTTACTGTAACCCCTTTTTGCTCTTTCTGCACATGGTCTCCAATCTTTAAAATAATTATTTCCTCTAAAGTAACTTTCTTGATAAACATAACAAATATAATGTAAAATTTTGTTTAAAAACTTCTGTCTAAAAGTAATATTTAATAATTTATATTCAAAACTTAACATTTGCACATTGGTTTTTAAACCTACACACATTAAAACCCACATAAATTTTTTTAGTAACAAACAGTACAAATACACTCCATTGAAGTTGATAAACTTGTGAGAATAAAAGTTGCTCACAGATTATCAAACAAATGAACCATCAGATGACAGTTCAAGACTGAACTACCTATATTTAATATTAGTCAGAGATGAACACTGATGATTAGTAGGCTATGTACTTCACATGTTCCAAAATATTTTAAGACTATAAATTACATTATGCTAATGTGAAGAACTAAATTTGATAACAATAAAGTTTAACTAACTTCCTTCAGTGAAGTTGATATAGTTGTGATATGCCTCATGAATCAATTTTAGTATCCATTACACCATCAATCATATTTTATTAACACATTAAAATTTTTTTACCTATGGTCCAATGTAACACATATGAACATCCTTGAATGAAATAATGCTAGCATATCCTTAAGTTATAAACTATACAGACAATAACATTTTCACATATTTAACAGTAAATTTCAAAGAACTGTTATTCACTAAACCTTTAATGGAGAACAATTACATGCCATTAAATTGGCAAAGTGAATCATAATATGTTTCTTAATCACTAAATGTAACGTAAAAAATTTATTAAATAATTTTTGTTCAAATGTAATATACAGGATGTAAGGAACCGTTGTGTACGTTTTTCTAGTAAACCGTGCTTTCTAAGCATTTGCGACAAGAGGAACTTTTTTGTTCCTCACGGTGTACTGCCCGGAAAGCCAACATGTCATGTTCACAAAACGTAACGCCAACGTAATTTAATGCGATGTAAGGGAGGCAACCCCTATTATTTTCATGAAATTGGAAAGTTAGATGACTGAAATTATTAAATGTTTATGATATCAATAATACTTAACATCGCCCAAAGAATCGTAATGTAACTCCTAACCATTTTTTTATATTCTGACAAAATAAGATTTTCAAAATGGATTTTCAAGGGCTTATTCCGCCCTTAATAATAACTTTTCTTGAAAGTGTCCTATATAATGTCTATTTCATTTTTCATGAGGAATCACCTCCCGGAGTTTGGGCTATTAATTTCCCTACATCCTGTATAATAATTTATATTAAAATTTAACATATCCACCATTTTTCAGGCAAATTATAAATAATTTGCTAAAAACATTTATATAAATAAACAAAGTATTAATTTTCACATAAACATGACAAGGCCACAAAATGGCACAAACAACATAGGTCATGTAATTATACCAATAAATACTGTTTAATATATTAAGTAGCTCAGAGTGTTCACATGAAAGGAAAGTGAAGAAATGCACAGCAACCAGAAAAACCACTACATCTATAAACTCTTACTAAACCTAAGGTTTCATTATATGCCTACGAGAAAAAAAAAATCAATGGAAAAAGGCACTGTTGATTAGGAAACCACCACAGAAAACTAATGTTATAACAATAATTATAATAACTTATAGAAAATATTATTTGAACACAACACCCCTACAACACTTTTTCAAACTACGTTTAGAAGCAGACAAAACTGATTTGGAATGACACAAAAGATGACGTAAAAGCAGATACACATTTTTCAGTGGATTTAACAAAGAATACAATTTTATGAATGCGAAACATTTTCTTTTTGAATGCCAAAAAACACTGGTTTATAGGACAGTTATGAAGAAAATAAATGTAAAATTACAATTACAACAAAGACAATACTATGGGACTACAAAAGTAAATTTGTAACATGTGTACATTTAACATTTTTTTTAGATCAGTACTTATTTGTACTTCCAATATATCAGTGCTAGTACTGCTGTTTCTGAGTACAAACTACTTCACAAGAAGAAATAAATGTAACGTATTTTATGTGATGCATTATTGCACCTTACATAGAAACTGGATTCAGTAATTAATTTAAACGTAAGTACTTGAAAATGTACCTACATTGTGTGAAGCCATAAAAGAAATTAAGAGGAAATGTGTGAAATAAACTAAGGTTACCTTCAACTTGGCTGCCCTAAATCAGCTAGTAGTTACTTACAGCAAACAATGAGAAGCTGTACATTTAAAAACACACATGTATAGTAAACTCTTAAATATTTCAACATTTATAAAAATATTCACTTTACTGAAATACTAATTCAGTTGATATGGACACAAATTTACCCTTAAAACTGTCAAAAGTATAACCTAATTAGGGTCATACTGACAATTTTTAAATTACATGTTTTTGCTTTTTGATTAAAATGCTTAATTAGGAAAATTATTCCTTGCAACACCAGTATGTAGCTTCGAAGAGGCCTCTAAGGAATAATATCACTAGTCAGATGATTCAGTAGAGGATTCCTAAGGAAAAGAAAATTGTTAACATGTTCAATAAAACACAAATTCCCCAAACTTCAATTTAAATAATCAGCGGCGTCATTTCAGGTTTTTCTAGGGAGGGAGGAGGGGGGCAAGATTTTATTTTCCGGCGACAGTGACCTTGTTGCATATTATTTATTAATTAAGCATGTATAAATTAGATACTTTAGTAATAAAACTTCACTTTTATGTGCTTAAGTTAGCCTTATTTAAATTTAAAAATACAAAAAATATATTTGTACACTTAAAATTCTAAATCCAAGGGGGGCATTCCCCCCCTTCCCTGTGGACCCAAATGACGCCCCTGTCAATAATACATGTTTGAAAACACAATTTATAGTGGAATGAAAGCTTATCCAAGTGTATAGTGAAACTCAAAGCTGAGGAGGTTCAAACAGATAAATGTGAGTGCTCTCAGACCTCAAGCTTCCTGAAATTAATTATGGTATAAACACAAACTAAGGAATACTATATTTAGCATGAATCACAATGTTAGTGCACTTGAGTGTGTTTTTTATGTGATACACTTTGGCTGTTTCTGATTTTGTTGCACTGAGGCAATGTCCACTTACCATTACGACCTTCACATGATATCAGCCTTTGTCCCTTTCATGAAGTAGGACACCCTTGTTTGTATCAGATTTTATATAAACTTCAGTTGTTTTCAAGGGTGCTGCCTACATGGAAATGTTTTGGACATTAAATGGAACAAAAGCAAAGGTGTAACAAGGGTTACAATAACACTCACCCTATCACTCGCATGTGCATGGTGCTAAACTGGTGTGCAGCATTTCTGTCAAACTGCTGTAACAATGAGACTTTAAGCTGAGATCCTGTTATTCGATTGGTGGGAAGTTCACTAACAGAACCTGGTTGGCAAGAACTAAAAAGTATTTTTTTATGCCTGCTACCAATTGCTATGCTAAGCAATAAGCCTTTCAGCAAGGCAAACCACACTACTTTTAATAATGTGCAGTGACTAACATACAGCCAGTAATAACATTAAGCAAAGGAAAAATAGCTTATGTAGTTTTGTACAGTATTGTTCTTATGTCTTCAATGAACAAATTCTTGGACCCTTTTCTCCTTCTAAGGGAAGATATAAAAAAAATCAGTCAGATAAAATTTGTTAGCCCTTGTTTTCACTTTATTTTAGAACATTAAAAACCATTTGTATGATCTGGTTTAAGGATTATGTAAAAGGTTCACCAATTACACAAATATTAAATTTTCATAATTGGTAAAATATTGTGCTATAAACCTCTACAATAACAAAATTGGGAAAAAACAGTAATATTTCAATTTTAAACTGATTTAGATTTTTTTAAATTCTGGTTTCAATTTTACACTAAAATTGAATCATTTATGTAAAGAAAATGCTGTTGATTTCAAAATGTAATTGGCATGTTGAATTTATGTTTTTAATTATTTATTTTTTGAAAAAACAGTTAATTTTTATTCACAAACAATACACTGCTTTTATTATTTTTGCATTTGTTCACCTATGCATTAGGAATATTTAGTCTACAAAATAAACCTCATTGAATTTTGTTAGTTAAATCTCTGTTAGTGTTTTTATAAGTAACACCATCACTTGCTTCAGGTTCTGTCAAAAATCTCATGATGTGTTATCGAAGCAGATATTGTTGAAAATGTAGTTAGTGATTTGTCAATAAATATAACTTAGTGATTACTATTCAGTACAAGCTAAATATATTTTATTTTCAGGTTTGCCTAGAAACTAGTGATTGCAAAGGGAATAAGCCAACAAATAAACTTCTCTTCTTCAGCAAGTAATGTACCTTTATACATAATATTAGAAAATTTTGTTACATGTAACAGGAAGACTAACTACTGAAACACACATATTTCATAGTTAGAAAATAGCCTCGGCAGGGACGTACTGTATTTGCACAAAAACAAGTAGAGTTTGGGGCTGTAACCCTTAGCTCTTAGACATGCTTGTTTGTCATACCTGTATCTATGTTTTTCATATACAGTTTTGTTATTGTAACAAATAATTTGTCATCATTTACATACCTCTACCCGTTGTTTGCTCTTGGCAGGTTTGTTTGACACACCGGTATCCTTGTTTTTCATATACAGTTTTGTTATAATAAGAAATAATTTATTGTTCACAGGGAGAGAAAAACAGGTAAGATACAGATAGATGATTTCGACAAACATATTCTTATGAGATAACATCGAAGATTTTTATGTGGTAAGAAGGATTGTTCCAACAACATGAAAACTTATTCCTGCTTTGAGAGAGGAGTTTTGTGTGCTAATGGAGTAAGAGGTCACTCAGATGAACCCTACACAACATGAGGTATGTACGGGAAAAATGCAAAATCATACACATCTTCCTTATTAAAAAAAAGGGATATTGTCATGTGGTATTTGAAGTACTTGACAGAAGTTCAGAAGTTAAGGCGTGAAGGAAAGGAAATTTTTTATTTGGCCAAATTACGGATAAACACTAATTTAACAGTATGATGCAAATGTTGGCAAAATGAAGGGGATGACAAAGATATTTGGAAATAAGAAAATGCATCTAACAGACTCATAATTATGCATATTGGGTCAACAAATGGTTTCCTAGAAAATGGTGTTTTAGTGTTTCAGGTTACAAATTCCACTGGCAACTGGGCACTGATGAAGGTATTGCGCCAAAGACCTATTTGTTCATATAGCTGCAGAATGTGTCCCCCAATTAACAAGTTATTGTTTTTTGTCTGTTTATGCTGGAATAAATGCACTGGTGACATTTACTGATAACCATATTGTGTTGGATTTTAACATCTGAAATTTTATTGGCACAAACTTCAAAGTATCTTGGATTCCAATGTATTAATCCATCCATACAAGTACGTAACTTGGCGTGTTTGCCCTGGAGTCAGTCGGAGTTGAATCAGCAGTGGTGTCGGGCGTGGTCAGATGTCACTCTGAGAATGTTACAGTCGGATAAAAATGGCGAAAGGCTAGTAGAATTTGTGAGGAAAACTGTCCACATAACATTAAATTTTTCTTACTAAAGATTGAATACATTGCAGTGGAATGTAAAGTCTTCTATTTTTGTGTTTCTTTTATTGAGATATACTAATGGAGTTGGACAGTGTATTGTAGGGGTCAGCAATATACTATAGAGAAATACTGGTAGTAAGAGACTTAGAATAGTGGGTGGTTCAAGAATGTCTCCTAGGCAAAGTAAATTTTAAATAAAGACCATGATGGACTAGGAAGGGGGAGGAGGGTAAGGGTAAGGCAAGTTGTTTGAACTGTATTGGCAAAAGGACAGATGGAGGGAAGTATGAGGAACTGGGAGTGCCGAGAAGTGCTGAGAAAAGGGGGGGGGGGTGCAGGATTGGATAAGAGGGAAGGTGATGATCAAGAGTAATTTTAAGACTGGTGGGTACCCAGTGTTGCACTCGGTCAAGGGATTGAAAGTGAAGATTGTGTTTAGGGTACCAGCTTGACAGGGTAAAGAACACTGAGTATGTTGTACGAAGAAGAAATGTGTAGCAGAATAGTAAATAAATTAAAGTAGTTAAAAGCAGTGTCCTATTGAGTTTTAGAAGTAAATATACATTTTTTAATGCAAAAGATCCTTACAATTTTACTAAGTTATTAATGTTTACTGTTTGAATGTAACCTAGTTTTCAGAATGTTTAATCATTGGTGCCACACAGTGGTGGATTTAAGGGGGAGGAGGAAGCTACCAGGCTGAAGACCACTCCCCTCCAAAAGTGTTCAACATTATATAGCGAAAGTATGCCCCATCGCCTCAAGGAAACTGGAGTTTTGTTCTATGATGATACAAGTACATTTAATGTGTTCTACTTGTATGTATGTGATTTTTAATGTTCTGTAACAGTAAACAACCACACTTTTAAGATGGCTGGTATTTCTAACAATCAATAAAGTCATGTAAGGGCCCTCTCCCCCACCACCAAACACGTTTCTAAATCCGCCACTGGTGCCACAACCCCAAAGATGGGAAAATTTCTTTGTGCAATCAATGATGAAAATAATGTGTTTATTGTGTCAGTCAATTGTTTAATATAAAAAAAAATGTTGACTGAATAAAGAGGGATGAAGGCATTTCAAAGTACTGGATAAATTACCTGTAATCCATTTGTCTCAATAATTTGTAATTGCAAAGAGCATTTTCATTTAGGAAAAACAAAATAAAAATTCAGACAATTATAAAAAAGTTTCTTTTGCAACTGACCAATGAGTCTATTGTCAATTGTGTCTAAACAGTTCACTGTTTTCTTGAAAATTTATTACATATATTATGGCCTTATTAGTCTTATGTTTGAAGTAATAAATTATTGGCATTGTTATGTTTAGGCTAAGATTACGTAAGTTACAGGTTGTTAGTTTACTTGTTAAGACTTAACATGCTAGATAATACAATACAATAAACAAGAGCAATGTCATGCAACCAATGGTGGTACATTTTGTGAATTCTGATTAAGTAGGTAATAAGACACATATTTTAGGAAATTCTTAACTGAGCAGGCACTTCAATTATTTTGGCAGCATAGTAACAGTACTTACCTGAGACTACGTGGAGAAATGCTGAAATTTTTTAGTTGCACTAAGTCCTAGGTTAACTAAACTGTTTGTTAAGAGAAGTGGTGAAGTACCTTGGAATATTAATTGTGTACCTCTGTGTTGGTGTCGAGTTATAAATTTGTTTATTCTGATGTCTGGTATAGTTTTCAATTAAAGAAAAATTAACTGTGCCCTGCTCAGTAACCTGTGGTTTAGGGGGTGAACATTATTGCAGTGACTGATTAATGAAGTTAAATACAGTACTGATAGTTAAGTAATTAAATTAAATTAGGACTATCAGTTCAAATGTGTATACTACCCGAGTTAATTAAGTGTTGAACCATAATACAGTAAATAATTATATTGTTTGTTTATGTATCCAACCTTCAAGATGCCACCAAAGCACCAACCTACCAAATACTAATGCTAGTACTATACAATTACTACTGTTACAACCTTCGTGTCCCGAGCCATGTCCAATACTGCCCTTCGCGCTTGCCCCGTTGCCAACCTATGCACTGCTCATTTCTCACTGTCCTATATACAACATAAACAACACACTGCACTATATACAACATCTTCTCCCTTATCTGTTTTCTTCAATGGTATACTAGTCTTGGTAGCGTGCTTGTGTCTTGATCACCCGGCCCAACCTTGTGCTCCTTGCTGCTCTTGGATGTGTCTCTGCTAGTTCCATGCTCCAGGGCTGTTCCTGAGCCTGGAGCCCATGAAAGTCTTTTTGGTCCTCAAACCCACGAAAGGCTGGCTGTTCCTCGTCCTCGGTCTGTTGTTTCCTCTGAACTCTTTGACTTGTGTCTGCCAGCTGCTGTTCTTGGTCACCTCTCTCTGCCTGTGCTTCGCGTGTTGCCTTTCGTAAATATTCTTGGTTTCATCTCATTTTGACTCCTTCATGGCTGGTGGCAACATATGAGCGAGATGAGAGCTGCTGAGTGACAGTTCCTGGTGTCCACAGTCTATTCTGGGTTTGGGGTGCTGGTTTAATATATACTTCTTGTCCTATTGCTAGCTCTGGTAAGTCGTATGCTTTCCTGTCGTACAACCTCTTGTACTTTTGCTTCTCCTTGCCCAGCAAGTCTGTTACGTTCTTTGGAGAGTGTGGTTTGAGAAGTTCTTTGCTGGAGGGTAGTTGTGTCCTTGTTCTTCTGGACATTAGCCGCTGCACTGAAGATGTCCTCAACCCTGCCGTAAGGGTGTTGCGCCATTCCAGCAACGCCAACCATGGGTCTGCCTTGGTTTCCATGCACTTCTTCATTATGTTCTTAGCTATTTTCACTGCTGCTTCTGCTTTCCCATTTCCCCTAGCATGGTATGGTGAGGAGATGGAATGCTGAAAATCCTATGTCCTTGCAAATGCTTAGAACTCCTGGCTTGTGAAGCATGTAGCATTGTCTGTTATCAGTGTGGTTGGGATCCCATGTCTAGCAAACTGATTCTTCATAACCTTTATAACTGATGTTGAATTGATGCTGGGTAAGTTGTCAATTTCCCAGTAGTCCGAGTAATAATCCGTTATTATCAGATACAACCTGTCATATACCTGGAATACATCTGCCGCTACACGCTACCATCGAAGTTCTGGTATTCTGTGTGTTTGCATCTCCATATGTGGCTGCCCCGCTGCGAATTGCTGACACGTGCAACTCCCGACTTTTCTATGCACGTCCTCTTTCATAAGTGGCCAATACAGTGTATCTATTGCCTTTCTTAAACTGCTCTCTATGCACTGGTGACTAGAACGTGCTTTTCCCAGCATTTCTGCCCTCATTACTTGTGGTATCACTACATGCTCCCCTCGGAAGATCATGCCATCATGTATACTTAACTCATCTCTGCAGTGCCAGTAGTCCCAGGCACTGGCAAGTACCTCTGCTTTACTATTTGGCCAGCCTTCCTTGATGACACTAGCTAGTTTTTGAAGGGTTTTGTCTGCTGTTGTGTGTTGCTGAAGATGACCAACTGTGTTTTCCATCACATTCAGGTGTTGGTGAACGTTTATGTCTTGTAGCATCATGACAAATTTATTTTCCCCATATTCTAGTGAAGACCCCTCTGGTACTGGTGCTCTGCTTAATGTGTCGGCCAAGTACAGCTCACTGCCTTTTTTGTATTTCACTGTTATGTCATACTGTTGAAGTTTCAAGTGAATATACTGCAGACATTTTGGAGTGGATAGCAAAGACTTCTTGAAGATCATCTCCAGAGGCTGGTGGTCTGTGTGCACAACTATGTTTGTGCGACCACACAGGTATTGGTGAAATCTACTGCTGCCAAAGTAAATGGCAAGTGCCTCCTTCTCTATTTGAGCCCAGTTGCGTTCCGTTTGTGTTAGGCATCATGATGTGTAACAGACCGGTTGTTCCCGCTGCAATAGTGCTGCACCTAGACCGCTTTGGCTGGCATCAATTTGCAGTTCTACTGGTTCCCTGGGATCATAGTACATTAGTTTTGGTGTACTACTTACTGCAGTCTGTATTTCTTGAAATGCTTGTTGTTGTGGGCTGTCCCACACCCAAACAGTGTCGCTGCGAGTCAGCTGATGCAACGGTTCTGCCAACGTTGCTAGCGCAGGTAGAAATTTTGCCAGATAATTGATAATTTCTAGAAAGCATTGTAGATTTTTTACTATGGTTGGTGGTTTCATGCCTTGTATTGCCTGTATTTCCTGTGGGTCTGCTTTGAGACCCTCAGCACTTAAAACGTGTCTCATGTAGGTTACTTGTTTCTGATTCAGCTTGACCTTTTCTGGATTAAATCTCAGGTTCTTTGTGCGTGCTGTCCGTAGTAAGCATTCGAGATTGTGGTCGTGTTCCACTTTTGCCTCTTCTTCGGTACGACCTCTGTCATAGACCAATATGTCATCTGCTAGTACTGCAACCCCTCATAACCCTCGAAGTACCTCCATCACAGCCCGTTGAAAGTCTTCTGGTGTGGTTGATAAATCGAAGGGCTATCTGAGCCACTTGTACCGTTCTCCATCTGGTCCCCAAAATGTTGTCATTCGTCTGCTGGCTTCATCCAGTTGTAGGTGCCAAAATCCACTCTTTAAAACAAGGACGGAGAAGATTTTTGCGTCTGTCAACTCTGGTAGCATTTCTTCAATGGTTGGTGTTACAAAATGTGCTCTTTTCAGTACTTTGTTTTCCTCATGAGGGTCAAGACATATTCTCAATTTATCGTCTCTCGTCACAAGCACTAGGCTGCTAATCCACTCGGTTGGTTCTGTGCTATCTTTTCCACTATTTTTTCTTTCATCATTTCTGACAAATTCTCCTCTACTTTGTGCTTGAGGGCTATTGGAAACCTGCGAAGGGGCTGTTAGTCTGCCTTTGCATTTGCTTCTGTTTCCAAGTGGTTTTCCTGGTAAGCACGCAATGCCTTCAAAAACCTCCGGGTATCGATTTACAATTTCCTTGGTATATGAATCTTTACTCTGAATATGGCAGAGCTGTACACATGCCTTCACAAGACCCAGTGCTTTGCAACTTTCAGCTGATAATAATGGCTTCTGTTTGGTGTCCACAATTTGAAAAGTCAACATTTTTTCCTCGTGTGTCTTTGGAACCCTACACTGAAGTCGTGCTTGGTCTCTCGGTTGCACACACTGGCCATTGTAGCACTGCAACTGAATGTTGCTTTTTTTCTAGCTGAGGAGGTTCTAGGCCTACGACTGCTTTATAATCGTTAAAACTCATTACATCACATGTGGCCCCAGTGTCCAACTGTACTTTTATTGTGCATCTCCGCTCCCCCATCTCAAGGTCTGTGATCCATCTTTTCTTGGTAGATGTGTATAACTGGAACAGCTGTTCATCCTGGTATAATTTTGGACTCTTCTGATTTTCCTTTGCTGGCGTATACACTGGTATTTTGTCAATATGACATATTTTCCCTTCCTGCTTGTCCTGTTGTTTGCACACAGAGGCGAAGTGTTTCAATCTGTGTTGCAAACTCGACACCTTTTGCCTTAGGCTGGACATTGTTCCTTTTTCCGTTGGTGGCTCCCTCCACAGTAGAAACAATGTGCAAGCTTTTGTCTGTACTTCTTGGTGGCCTTTTGTCCTCCTTCTCCTTCGACCGGTGTCTTCTGCAGTGCTCGTTGACTTCATTCCTTGTAGCTGGTAATTAGTAGCTTCAAACGCTCTACAGGTGTCGATTGCCCCTTGTAGTGTGAGCTTTGCGTCTGACAACAATTGCCGTCTCATGTGGTGGTCCGTCACTCCAAACACAATTCTGTCTCGAAGCATTTCTGATGCAATTGCGCCATAATCACATGATGCCCTGCATATAAACTGTTCTACACTTTCTACCGTTTCTTGGTGTGCTGTTCCGAATACCCATCTCTCGTATATCACGTTTTTTGCTGGAGTAAAATGTTTGTCAAAAGCTTCTAAAATTGTGCTTGCTTTCTTTTTTCCGACTCCCCGATGTCCAAGGATTGGTATATTTTGACACAGTCTCGCCCATTGATAAACAACAAGCTCACCACTTTCACCGATTCTTCTTTATTGCTTAGTCCGGTTGCAACACAATAATTTTCAAACTTAAACTTGAACAACTTACAATTTCCTTGAATATCACTAGAATTTACGTCCACCGGTAACGGAACTGGTATGAGCTGATCGCTTGTCTCCATTGTGCCAGCGCCGACGGTGATAACTTGTAAATAAATAGGCCTGTCTGCTATTGTTCACTTTCGTGCGCGTATCACCCGTTCGCCTGTGATGGCAAATTTTCTCCTAACCGACTCATATGTACTGTGTGCTTAGTACTATTATTTAACTCGAAAAAATCCAGATGCTGCCCACATTTTTTAAACTTCGTGTCCCGAGCCGTGTTCAATACTGCCCTTCGCACTTGCCCCGTTGCCAACCTATGCACTGCTCATTTCTCACTGTCTTATATACAACATAAACAACACACTGTACTATATACAATTACTAGCTTAAATTTAAATGTGTTTTACAACACCTACACTGATTAAGTATTTGAAGTACAGTAATAATGTAAGTATGTTACTGTTTGTTGTTGTTGGTATGGTAATTTTTGTCTCTTGTAAGCAGTTAGATCAAAATTAATTAAAATTACATTAATTAAAGCTTTGAGAATTTACGCACTGAATATGAACTATGTTTTATTTATACATGATCAACCCTGAGCTTAGTAGTTGTTTAAAATGTTTCTTGTGTAGTTGTTGATTTTGTTGAATTCTGAAAATAAGTCGACATTAATAGATATTCAAATTAAGTCATGGTGGTGACAAGCAAAATTTTAAATTACAACAAAGCCAAAAAAAAAACAGTTGGAGAGTGTTTAAATTGAGAAACGTAGTCATATTATGAGAGTTATAGCAGAAATATAAATAAAAGTTTGTGGAAACAATTTCATTGTTATTGGTAAGATTAGACAGGATACCTGGTGTTTGGATGTGTATGTATGTAAATATCTTCAGTTGGTATGTGAATTGTAAGACACTGAGTTTTGTGAAGTAAGTGTCTTTGGACCGCATCGGACACTTGAATTTCCCGCCTTGCCAACCTTAGTGCTGCCGAACCGGGAGAGTTGGTGATCCTCTGCGGGGGCGAAAGTCAGTCATCGTTGGATCAACATGGTGGTGAGTCGTGTTGTTGGCTCGCTGCCAATCGTTTAAAATGTTGTGCATAGTTAATTGTTTTTGATACAGTTCATAATTCTCGCTCGTGTAACAACATTTTTTGGTCCTCCCGGTCGGATCTAGTTCCGGGCTTTCGCAGGTCGTGGTCTCGATATATTTGTTGTTCTGTCTTTGTTGTCACGCTGCCTACCGGCCTTTGTGTAGCAGTTGTTTATGGATGATATTGACTGGACAGTGTTTTTTATGTAACGTGTTATGGTTAATTACGTTATATCTCCGGCGTTTTGTTGTCGGAAAAACGGTAAAACCTGATCGTCTTTGTTCTTCTTAGTTGTTTGATGCAATTGAACTTAACCTAACCTGCAAATTTGCCTACGCGCAAGTGTATTGATGTGGCTTGCATTGGTTAAAAACCATTTACTACCACAGTTATTTTGTACCTAAGTGACTTTGGTGGCATAATTAGTTGTTGTGTGGTGTTTTCTTCATGTGTTTGTGTATTTGTGTCGGTATGGCCGATGCTGAAGTGGCAGTATTGCGACTGCGACTTGCTGAAAGGCGCTTGAAACGCTCATTCGATCTTGCTAGCACCATTGATACCGACGAATCAAAGTTAAGGGTACTCCTTGCTCAAGTTCGTGATTTGCCTACTGTGAAATAATCTTTTGAGGTGGATTACATTACCCTTGAAGCAGCATCGGCCGACTTAACAGACTTCGATGAGGAAGAACACCTACAGCGAATGGCAACCTTTGAAGATCAATATTATACAGTGATGGCCACAGTCGAATCGTTGGACCGCAACTCTGAACTGCAGGAGGGTTTGGTTAGCGAGACTTCAAATAGCCGTAAGATGAACGTTGCCTTACCTAAGCTTGCTCTCCCTAAATTTGATGGTTCCCCACAACAGTGGCTTAACTTTTCCAATCTGTTCGGTACGTTGGTAACAACCATTTCATGTTTATCTGCTGTGGAAAAGTTGGCATACCTAAGGGTGGGTGCATTGTTTGGTGAGACCCTTGGAATTATCCAGTCGTTAGACTTATTAGAAGCTAATTTCGAGGTGGCTTGGAAGTTATTAATTGACCGTTATGATAATAAACGGTTGGTTGTGACAGTACATGTTGAGGCAAGCACCTGCTACTTCAGCAGACTCACCAAATTCTTTGCGCCAGTTGCTCACTGCCGTTTCTGAAAATATAGCAGCTATGGATGCATTGGGTTTCCCTGTCGAGCACTGGGATATGATTTTGTTGCCTATACTTTGTAAACGGCTGGATGCTAAGCTGCAAGGTGAGTGGGAGTTGAGTTTGGATCAAGAGTTTCCTAAGTTGGATACTTTCATTGCATTTCTTGAACGACACTGCAGAGCACAGGGATTAGTTTTCTCAACTTGCTCCAAGGTTTCAGGGCCCCAGTCGCTCAAACAGAAGCCTTCCTTTCCTTTAAAGCATCATTCCATCCATCTTTTCGATCAGTTCAGAACCGTCACATTGTTGTATGTGCAAGGATTCCCAAGCCTTGCACAAGTGTCCAGAGTTCACTCAACTGACCCCCAACAATCGTTTTGAGGTAGTGAAGCATCACAAGCTGTGTACGAATTGTCTTGGGAAGTCCCACCAATCTAGGAACTGCTCGTCAATGTCATGTTGCAAGTGTGGTGGTAAACATCATACCCTGCTGCACTTTGATCGCAAGAGTAGCGGGGACCATGGCCAAGGCTCTACTACACCTCCAGTTGAAGAAAAGGTTTCCGTTGTTACATCAGCAGTTTCAAGTTCTGACCACACCATTTTACTGTCTACAGTTCAGGTGGGTGTTCTTGACTTGACAGGCAATCCATGTATTGTTCGTGCTCTTCTGGATACAGCTAGCCAAGCAAGCTTCATCACAGAGAATTGTATGCAGAAGCTACTCTTAAGGCGTGACAAAGCTCATCTACCTGTCAATGGCTTATCCAATACTCCTGTAGATGTTGCCAGAGCCTTTACTTCTATTGTTATTGCACCAGTTGGAAGTGCTGCCCCCCAATTCACTGTCGATGTTTTTGTCCTGCCTCGCATAACTAGTGACTTGCCCAGTGTAAGGATCTTGTCTGACGTCCGTCGTGCTGTATCAAACCTGAAGCTGGCAGATCCGTCATTCGATATTCCTGGCCCAATTGATCTTCTCATTGGTGCTGACCTTTTTCCACAGCTGGTTACTGGCGGCAAACTTGATGGACCACCTGTGGCTCTAGAGTCATTGTTTGGCTAGATTCTGATGGGGAAGGTAGCTTCAGAATCTCGTTGGTGCTCAAATAACTTTTGTGTCCCTCTCTTCATTTCGTTTCACTCATGGAAGAAACCATGAGAAAGTTCTGGGAAGTTGAAGATCTCCCAGTGAGTAAACATTGTTCACCTGATGCTGATCTGTGTGACTAAATATTCACTGAAGGTCATACTCGTGATGAAGATGGTCGCTATACTGCCATTTTGCCATTTCGCACTTCACATCCTGAGGTCGGATCCTCACGGTCCCAAGCCATACATCGTTTATTGGAGCTTGAAAGACGCCTCCGTGGAAATCCACAAGTCCAAGGTATGTATGCTGATTTCATGACTGACTACCTCTCGTCTGGGCATATGGAAAGGGTTCCTACTGACCAGGTGCATTCCACTCCGGCTTACTATATTCCACATCACCCTGTCGTCTAGCCAGACAGTTCCACAACCAAACTGCGTGTAGTGTTCGATGCCTCGGCCAAAAATTCCATTGGGTTGTCGCTGAATGACAATTTCCTCACTGGTCCAAAGTTGCAGCAAGAGATTGTGGAGATATTGTCAAAGTTCTGTTTGCATACTGTTGTATTCACAGCTGACATCAAACAGATGTATCGACAAATCAATATATACCTTAACATAAACTTGCTTAAGTGCTTTCTGCACCAAAAAAATTAATTTGATAATTGTACCAACCACTGTCCAACACTTACGCATTACATTTATAGTAATTAAAATATATGTATATTCTTTTTTAATCCATATTTTTTAAATATGCATGTGTTAAAATAGCAATGTGACTATTTTCACTACTTACCCAAAGTAAGAACTATTCAAACAATATAAATGAAGCAGTTTAGAGTGAAAGTAAATTAATTGAGCTACAAAATGACACCCTTATAAGTTTACATAAAAGTTGTTTATATTAAAAAATTCTTTAATATATCTAAATTTTTTCATACATTTGAGCACCTGTATTTTAAAAATATTACTTTTCACATGAAATAACAAAAATGTCATTCTATAGCTTAATACATTTACTTTCACTCAAAATTATTTCATTTAAATTGTTGTAATGGTTTTTACTTTGTGTAAGTAGCAAAAATTGTCAAATCACTACTTTGACATGCAGTTGTATGAAAACTACTGAAACAAATAATATTTAATTTATGGAAAAAAACTATTTATGAAATGTGTAAGAGTTGAACACAGTTAGGTACTGTTGTAGACTTGCACCCGTATTATAGCATTGTTTACATTCCTGCTCCCGACGAACGACTGCCTGCCTCAGTGCTGACAACCAAATAATAATGACTTTCCCGCACCGGCATAGTATACCACACTCCTCCCTTCTAAACATCAAAGTCACACATTAAACATTTTACTATACATTTACACAATAGGTATACACACACACATTGAAAAAAACTGTTACATGTCAAATATTTTCTTGGGGGCCCTGATTCTTTTAGGATACCTAGATTCCCCCCCGTTGGAAGAATCAACATTTGGAAAGCCACGAAAACCTTCTTCGATGT